>CM042426.1:37529118-37666618 GCA_023631565.1 Gymnocephalus cernua | reverse complement strand
TACTCTGTGAATCGTGTAAGAGTGTCTGTTTGAAATGTCATGACAGTATACGATACCAATTACTATGGGAATCGCAACCCAAAGGCTCAGTAACCCTGCTTTACACTATTCCAGATACTATATGGGTGTAATGACATGTTATAGTTCACATTTTGGAGCAGTCACTTCAACTCAACCTGCCTCATCTTCTCCAGAGATCAAGAGTTTCTCCACTCCAGATCAAGTTAGACGTCCGCCTCCTAACAAAAGACACTCTCTGTCTCTTGGCTGAATTACATTCTGGGTCGTGGGCTGCTGTTGGGGGAGAAAGTGCTTTATCTTGCTCATATACAGTAAATGTCTCCCTGCACGCTTGTTGAACATCGGCCTGAACTCTTGTAAAAACTACGGCTGATGAGTTAGAAGTGCTTGAAACAAGAACAAAAACACAATTCTAAACCCAAGTAGTGTTAGTGATGAAAGTAGCTGCTGTTAATTGCTTACGTTTTAAAGGCTTGAATTGTTCTTTAAGGAGCTGTCAACCTTCAAAGAATTGTATTAGTCTTTAATTGGAGAGTTGGAAAGCTCGGGCAAAACACTTCTTTAGAAGTATGTGAATCTTGACAGACTTAAAACGTGTACATTTTAATAGTCAGTGTACATTATATTACCTGTGGCTTCAGTCCAGAAATCAGTCAGATCCCAGGGTCTTTGTTGCTCTGTTTTACATTCTGCTCTGTCATGTCTCTTTCTCATTTCCTTCCTTCTTCCCTCATGCCAATTTGTGTCATCTCACTATATCCTCTCATCATCGATCTCCTGTCCATCTTCCTGTCAGTGTTTGGAAGACCTGGGGTGCTCTCTGTTTTTTCATTCCTTCCCCTGATTTCTCTTTTGCCGTTAGTCCACATCGCTCCAAACTAGTCTCAATCAAATCCACCTCAATTCCAGTATGAATGACTGTCATTTGAACATTGCTGAATCACTGAAATAAAGTGCAATCGCAATGATGTGAATGAATGGCCATACTTTGTAACAATGCACTGTTCAAATTTCTCTCCCTCCAGTCATGTCTCTATTTGTCTCTTCCCCCAGCCTTGATTAGCTTGTTTCCCATCCATTGTGCAGAGTGCCGGCGCTCTGTGGCTAATTGGCAAGTTCAATCAGGGAGACAAACGAAGAGAGGAGACACTGACCTTTCAGAGGTAGTCACTTCTCTCCTGTCTTTTCACTTCTCTCCTCTTTTTGCCCTTTCTTTCCTCTTATTTCATCTTCATTTTTGCTCCATGCATCTTCCTGCTTCGATTCTTTTCTCTTCTGATTCTTGTCTCCTCTCTCTTCTAACCTTCCCTTCATCTCTCATTCCCTTCTTGTCTTCCGACCCCTAACTCTATTCTTTTCCTCTCTTTCTCTCTCTCTCTCTCTTTAATCTCTTATCATCTCTTCCTCTGTTTTCTTCTCTTCCTCTCTCTTCTCTTTCCTTCTCTAACATTTCATTCTCTTCTCTTCTTCTCTCTTCCTCTTTCTTCTCTTCTCTTTCATTATTTTCCCCATCTCCCTTTTCTTCTCTTCCTTTCTCATCTTCCCTTCTCCTTCCTTCACTTCTCTTCTCTTCCCTCTGAGGGAAATTAGTTGCCAGTCAGTCCAATTTATTTTGACAACTTATTCTCTAGCTTGTCAGAAGAAAATTACAACATCTATACATGCTCTTCCCTAGACACACACACACACACACACACACACACACACACACACACACACACACACACACACACACACACACACACACACACACACACACACACACACACACACACACACTCTCTAGTACGTGTGTGTGTGCTCATACTGTATGTGTCTATATTCCCTGCCACCCACAGTTAATAGCCCACCCCTCCACACACACAGCTATTCAAGGAGGGAGGGAGGCAATGGTCCAGAGCAGAACAATGGCTGCCAATGGCTGCCTCCGTGGTGCGGTGAAGTCGTTTATCTGTTTGAGGCCCGAGCGTGTCCCACTTGCTTTCCGTCTGGCCCACCGACCGTGACTGATGGTGCAACCACGCCACGTTGGGGTCTACATTACAGCGTGACCTCTCTGTGTCAAGCGTGCTCGCTAATGGCTGCTTTGCTGTCATTCATCAATGCAACGGCGGAGATGTGTGGATGATCGGTTGGAGTGATGAACATATTTATGCATGCGTGCACATGCACATGTGCCCCACACAGCTATGAGCACGTAAGCATGACATTCTTACCACGGATGGTAGAGTCCGGAGAACATACATTTATAGTACACCCAGTCACACAGATTCACATGATTGCAATCACACTGTAAAAAAAAAGGCTCTTCAGGACCAAACAAATGCATCTGTAGGCTTCAGCTGTTTGTTTGAAAAAAAAAAATGCAATTGCGTCTGCAGTTATTTTCTTAAAGTAACAATTTGTGAAATGTGCATGTGTCTATTTTTCTATGTGTGTAAGCATCTGCTACAGCACAATGATAAGTCAGCCTGCAGCTAGTTCATGAGAGCTTTTACATTTGCTGCACTCTGGGTCTGATAAGTTTTTTACAGGGGAAATAATCCTCTGCTGCCCTGAAATAGATATATTTTATATATTTCATAACTTTGGAATAAACAGAGGATGAACTAGATTTTAGCATTAAAGTCACACCAGCCTTTTTGAGTTTTTTTTTTTTTGAGCCAAAGTCAATAATGGAATTTGCAGAGTACGGTAAATTCACACTTCACTTTTGCATAATTTGGTGATCTTTGACATGGGAATGTGCAGCGTTGACAGCTTGCAAACCGTCATGACAGTGCTGACGTTTGAGGAAACAGAAAGAACCAAACTTGCAAGATTTTTTAATCATCTTTTAATGAAGAGATGGAGGATCCATGTTGGTTTGTTTTCAGAAGCTTATAAATCCAGGCAGAATTACATTTCCAAGAAACTTTACCATCTCATCTCCATACCAATTGAGCCCTGAGCTCTTTGTCGCTCTGTTTTATATTCTGCTTGGTTGCGTCTCATCCTTGTTTCCTTCCCGCTCCCTCTTACTAATTTGTGTTATCAGGCTGGTTGGGGTGACATATTTGTCATGTTTAGTCGATTCGGAAGCAGCAGTAACAGTTGCTAGGAACAGTTTTTCACATTGATCAAGACTTGTTATTTCAAAAGTTGACTTAAAACAACCTGTACAGCTGTGTTGATCTCACTGTCTCGCTTGTTGCCATGTTTGTCAGGTTAGTTATATACAGTGTTGGGAGTAACGGCGTTTAAGTATAACGGCATTAAGAGCTATCCTTGCATATCATATGGCAGGCTGCAATCTATTGAGTTCAGATAAATACCAAATGTTCTAAAAATACTGTATATAGTGTTTTTATTCTTTAATCGGTTAACGTAATATAAACATCTTTGATGTTAAAAATGTTATAGAACATAATAGCATTATAGAACATAAAAATAATGTCACAGTTACTTTGATGAGTAACTAATTACTTTTACAATGTGGTAACTGAGTTAATAACTCAGTTACTTTTTGGGATAAGTAATTTGTAACTGTAACTAATTACTTTTTTAAAGTAAGATGACCAACACTGGTTATATATACTGTCATATACTGTCTGTGGGTGGAGTCCCCCATTCTTAATCCAGCCTAACAATGAGCTTACACTCATCGGCCCATTGTTTCTGCAACAGGGTAAACAGAGTTAAGTAAGTACAACACAAGAAAAATTGGAATAGCTAACAAAAAGGCTACACAAAAAAGCCATTTTCTCATATAAACTCTGGACATTGTCCAGAGAACCAGGTCTGGACATAGTCCGGAGTTGCCCTTTCACACACGTAACACACAACAGGAATTGTCCGTGTCAGACACGTTCTTACTAAATGGAAATATTGTCTGGAGTGTGCATGAGGTAGAACATGACAGACCGTAGCCGATTTGTAATGTGGTCACTCTGACGATTTTGGCGTTGGCCCTTACCGACGGAAGTTCCCAAATCTTGTCGTCTCTCCTTCTTCTTCACCTTTGTACATTTGATGTATCACTCCTTTGCCATTAACCCGACATTACCACAACCAGAAAAATCGGTGCTTCTCTCACACTGTCTCCCTTTATTGATGCCACTGTAAGCTCTTCACTTTGACCTGATCCTGCAGCGCTTAGTAAGTATCTTGCATGCGTAAATAGCATAGACAGTTAAAGAAATGGACAATGTGAAGCCGTAGATTTCCACGGAGACCAGTGAAGTCTATTAGAAGCATTTTCTGGTGATGGCTGAGCGTTACTGCGCAGCTGCAAACTGAGCTTCCCGACGTAGATGTGACGTGAGTAAACTGTCTGCAAGTTGTAAGTCTTCTGGTAGCTGTGCCAAGAGAAATCTCAATCATTCCCAATCTTGCAGAGACGGAGAGCGTAGGTATATGTAAGGAGATAACATAGGCACAGGCTGATTATTGCTAACTAAAATGCTAGTTAACATTAGTAATTAAACTTAAACAGGTAATGTAAGTCGAAACTGCCTGCGAGCTTCTCCTGTACTATACGGTAATTTATCTACTATGCTACAGTAAGTTGCGTGGTTATGACACAATCGTTAGCCTATTTATATAAAAACGTCTGCTACGGAGCCATAACGTGAGATACAAGGTAATGGAGCCTTTTATACATTGTTGTGTTTCTTTAGAAATAAACAATGGACAAATAGAGTCTTTAAACGCTTCAGATGTAAAGTTATTCACTGTCAAAGTGGCGCTAAAATGAATGGCAGTCAATGGGATGCTAACGGCGGGTGATGGCTTGTTAGCATCAAAATGTCTCCATAGGAGGTATGCTTTGCGGATGCTCGCTTACCCCCTTGGTATATAGAAGTTTCACTTGTAGCAGCGCCAATGTAGCTTTTTTTCACGGTTTAGAAAAAGAAATACAGTCCATGATCCACCCTCCCAGACACAGCCAGTTCAGACACTTAATGGCTTTGTACAAGGGGATAAATCCATGGTCCTCTATGTGTGTGCGTGCGTGCGTGCGTGCGTGTGTGCGTGCGTGCGTGCGTGTGTGCGTGTGTGTGTGAGAGAGAGGAGTTCAAAGCCTTTTTCCACAGAGGGATGAAGAGTCAATGCGGTCGGGGAACATCGAACCGCTTGCCCTGTAGATTGCCTTATTAAACAGCACTTGTCTACCTGTCACAATCCCTCCAGACCTTTTATCTGTCTTCTTCAATAATATCAGCCACTAGTAGAACAGTGTATTAAGAGAACAGTCGCCTCTGAACATCAAAGCGCCATGCTCTTTTGTGGGGGGGGGGGGGGGGGGGGGGGATGCCACATTGCTTAAGAGCCCCAGGTGCATTCGGGTAAGTTGCGTCTTTGCTTCTTTTTTTTTCTTTTTTTTTTCTCGTGCTGTTTGAAGTGCATTCAGTTGGTCCCACAGCATTTTGCATCTATTGTCTGATTGTACCGAGTCTCTTGCTGCTTTCTTACCCTGGCCTTTTCTCACCGATTGCTTTTCCTTCTACCATGAGATGTCTTGTGTGAAGAGCAATCAGAGCAGATTGTGGATTGTCTGTGGATCTCACTGAAGCTCAAATCTCCAAGGCGAACCATTTTCTCTGGCCTATTTTGTTGTTAAATCCATTTTGTTTTTATACTTTCTCTCTCCAACCAGTCACATCAGTTACATTTACATATCCCCCCATGTGCTGAGCAGCTTTCTGAAGTGTAGGTGGAGTGTGTGTGTGTGTGTGTGTGTGTAGGTGGTGTGTGTGTGTGTGTGTGTGTGTGTGTGTGTGTGTGTGAGAGAGAGATGTACCTGAATGTGTGATATCCTATTCCTCTAAAAACACTGCCAAAGCTATTGCCCAGCATCTCGGTGGAAAATGAGCTTGATATAATATGATAAGCAACAGTAAGCTGAGATAAAAATAACCCTCTCTTTATTACAGACATTGACTTGTTGGTCTTTTGAAGCAATATAATCTAACTAATACATATGTGTGTGTTTGAGGTGAGATCTAATTAAATGATCTCTTTCTCCATTGCTTTTGTCTGCATTTTAACTTATTTTTCTCAACACAACCCTGCCATCTCCTTCATCTTCCATTCTCTTTCTTTCTCTTTTTTTCTCTCTGCACACTCATCTTTTCTGGAGTGTATTGCACTTGTAAAATTGGCGTTTGAGGAGATAATAATGGGTCTGAGAGTACAAGTTTTTGATAGAGACATGCCAAAATGTTTCAAACTTTACCCTTCACAGCACATAAACCAACAATTGTTTTTTAGATGCCTTTTAGATAGAAAGCTCACCAGTTTCCATGACGTATGTTGCACAGCTTGTTATTCAGCTTCTATTACAGTACAGTACAGAATGTAATCAGTGAAAAAAGGAGCTGAAATCAGAGTCTTTGCACCAACAGCTGTCCATGGATGAAGCAGCTGGCACCTTTTGATCTTTCTGCCACAATCTTGATTTGCTTTCCTCTGCTATACAGCGATGTGACACTTAACGTTGTCTATCTGCTAAGGGTGCTCCGATCAAGATTTTTAGGGCTGATCACCGATCACCGATTGCTGGAAGACGTATCGGCCGATACCGATCACCGATCACTTTTATGAACTGAAAATTACGCCATTACATAACAGTCACACATGTTTAGAGAATGTATCAGTAACTGTTTGGCTTTCTGTCCTAGCTCAAAATCTAAAAAAAAGAAAAAATCATACCAATGATATAAGCTTTTGCAATGAGCAAATCACAAGAAATCATCTCTAACTCAGTTTTCCAGAACTTATTAACAATACGATTAGCTCAATTACTGTAACTCTTACAACTGCTGAATTAATAGGCGTGGGTAATGTTTCAAAGAGCAGATAGACAAAAACAGCCAAATAAAACTACATGCTAGACATTGTTAACGTCAGAGCAACCACATAAATTACACACAGAAGGGGAGTGAGATAAGAGAGACGGAGAGAGAGCAGGTTGGGGGCCAGACTACAACAATCAGCTGCAAAACTTTATGGACATGTTTGCGCTGTAATATCATTAGTGCAATATTTTAACCGACCTTGAGAGGCATATAGCTGTTGCAAGTGATGCGTAGGCATCATGGTGCCATCAGTGGCCGCGATCCATTTCTTTGTGAATTTGCCCCTCAGCTTTCAATGATCTTTACTGAGGGCCACAAGATGTGGGATATTTAGAAATTATAAATGATGATTCAATCTAAAACTTACTTTTGGAGATCTGAACTTTGCAGATGATATGCTTTTGTGTGGTGAAGTTATTGAAGACTGTCTAAACTTTGTTGTGAGTTATCTGTTGTTGCAAGCCAAACTGTGAATGGCACCACAAGGCTGTGTTAAAATGTTAATATTGCTTTTGGTTTAGCCCCTCTAATGGTCTCTCCATTGTGCAGAATAATTTGAGGCTTTTTAAATGTCATAGAGCCATCAGCATGACGCTGTAATTAAAAAAGAAAAACCTTTATGAGTGTCATAATGAATTGGCTATGTCGTTATCGTCATCGCTAAACAGGCTTTGTTCCTGACTGTGTGTGTGTGTGTGTGTGTGTGTGTGAACATGCTGTCATTTGTGTAATGAATCACATTGGCATGTCTGTCCTTGGGTAAAGTATAATGAAGGTTTGATACATTACATTATGAATATTTGGTGACATGTTTTTGGTTCACGTCACCCACCACAGTTTCATTAACTGTAGCGCTAATGTTTGTTACAACCTCTGTAAAATGACAAAGTTGTAGCCAGCTGAACTTTTGCCGTTTCATCTTTTTTTCAGTAAATGACTAAATGACACCTATACATATGTTACTGTCCTTTTTGAAAATAAACATGGAGTCCATCTGCTGCTAACTAGTCCAAATTGCCAGGCCAATATCCACAGTGCTGTGGAGTAAGGTCTTTCTACACCAAACACTCTGGGTTGTTTGAAATTATTTAAACCAATTACAATCGTCTAACCCCTATTTTCAACCAATCGCATCTGCGCCGCGGGCCCCTGAGAGCAATCGCGGCCATTCAAGTCAATGCTAGTTATTCCACCACCTGCGACACAGCGCGTCCCAGAAGCATGCATGGAGCAGCTCTCCGCTCCGCTAAAGAGCATCCAGTTGATTTACCAAAATATCCCCCCCAATACAGTATATGTCTCCACTACAACATCACGGACAACGAGAGATTAATCTTGATCTTGAAGGGGGAAAAACATAATAGACATCATAAATCCCTTTTATCAGGACAACACCAGAAAAGAGAAGGCATGGAGTTTAATTACAGGAGTGCTTGGAGTGGAAGGTAGATGCTAGTTTAATAAACTTGTGATTGTTCCTGTACTTTTAGGGACAATATAATCTGCGAGTTGGGCAGGCAAGATGCTTCGCTCCTGAGACACTCGCCGTTGTGGTATGGCGCGTGGCAGAGGACGGAACAAAACCGGAACGCAGCCGAAACGTAGCATAGTGGAAAATGGGGGTTAAGCTCTGGACGCAGCAACGGTGGCAAAAAGTTGAAAGAACTTGTTTTGGTGGAACATTTGTACCCCGCAAAAGAAAACGCCACATACATTATTAATTGGGCTGTGGATCAATAAAATAATCTGAATCCAGATGATACTTGGAACAGCTTTCCCACTCTGTGGTCATAATGCAATGTCCAGCCTGGACAAGCCACATGAGGGACCCAAATTTGCGTTTTCTAGAATGTCTCTAAATTGGCTTACCCTGGTACTCTTACCCTAACCAATCTCACTCCTCATGCTTAAACCTAACCAATCTTCTTCCTGATTACATGAATGCTCTCTTTGCAGCAACTCATCGAGACAAAGAACTTCCACACTACTGGTTAAGTTAAACAAGCTTAATCTCTTAACACATAGGGTTTGGAGAAGGTTGGTTTTCAGCAATCCTCTCAAGAACGTTTCTGCAAGTGTGCTCCATAACCCCTTTAGAGTGAGCTACTAGTGCTATTTTGCAGGAGCCTTTCCATTGTTATAATTCCTTTGAGGATTTTGTCCGTCATGGCTGCATTGCTGCTCAGCCTTCAGCTGAGAGGGTGAGAGTTGTACATAACCTCTTTGTCTACCAAAGTTGTAATTTTATTGGAGGCAACATTAGGATTATATTTTGGAGTTCTATACATGACCTTTTGCATTGGAACCGGGTTAAGATTGGTGTGACATTCCTCTTTGTTCAGTTGATGCAGAAAGAGCATGTTGTTGTTTGCCCTTTGCAACATGCTTCAGTGTGACCAGTATATGTCTGGACTTAAATAGGTTAGTTTCACAACCACACAAATACAAACACACAACTAGATGCTGATGACTAGTAGATACAGAAGGGGTTATTCTGGACTGCCTTCATACACAGCCATTTTAAATGTGATTGGGCCAATCTTAATTGGCTGAGCCTGTACAGTAAGCATGATTTTGCATAATATCGACTGATGCTGACCTTATTACGTGGGCATCAGCCAGAAGAGACCGATCCATATTACAGTTTAAAGTTTCTTGGTCAATGTCATTCTCAGTTACATTCATTAAGTCATGCCAGGCTGTCGAGTCAGCTTTTAGCACCACAGCAATCCCTGGCCTCATGGTACATTGCATAAATATTATTCTTGAGTCCCATACTGTGTGGTCTACAGATTTTAAATTTGGGGGAAAAGAAAACAAGATGGGTCTGTATTGGCAGAAACCTGGAGTTGAAGTATTGGAATCCGTATCAGGAGAAAGAAAAACTTGGGTGCATCCCTAAATGATGTAGTGCGTGAATCTGTAAAAACAATAAAATGGCAAAACTATACAGCCCAGTCAGCGGTCTCATCTGTTGTCTTAGAACTATTGTTACAAAGCAGAACTAGAATTTCTGGTGTTTGCAAGACATATTTTGACATTCTTTATTACACCAATTAAATGGTGGACAGACAGGAGTGTGACAGGGTGATGACGTGCAAAGAACTCTCCTGGGTGGATGTGAATACAGTGCATGCACCACCTTGACACCCCAAAGCATTTTAGTTGGCACGTTGTGTTTTAATAAGGGAATACTCCTTACTCTATACAGCCTATTCCTTTTTATGTTGTCTGTTGTGCCAGGCATTGAAAGTAGCATGTTGTTTTTCTCAATTTTATAGCATGCATCTCAGCCTGACCTCACAACTTGTCTCAGGTCCACTGCATGACATTTCATATTGTATACTATATAATTCAGCATTGCCTATGATGTTATGAATGTCAGCGGATGGAAAGGGATGATATTTGATATAGTAGTACTGCTACAATTAGGTAAAAGCTCATATATGGCCCTTCATACACAACTACAGGTTAGTTAGAATTACACCATAATCCATCCATCCATCGTCGTCCGCTTATCCGTGGTCAGGTCGCGGGGGGAGCAGCTCCAGCAGGGGACCCCAAACCTCCCTTTCCCGAGCCACATTAACCAGCTCTGACTGGGGGATCCTGAGGCGTTCCCAGGCCAGGTTGGCGATGTAATCCCTCCACTTAGTCCTGGGTCTTCCCCAAGGTCTCCTCCCAGCTGGACGTGCCTGGAACACCTCCCTAAGGAGGCGCCCAGGGGGCATCCTTACCAGATGCCCGAACCACCTCAACTGTCTCCTTTCGATGTGAAGGAGCAGCGGCTCTACTCCGAGCTCCTCACGGATGACTGAGCTTCTCACCCTATCTCTAAAGGAGACGCCAGCCACCCTCCTGAGGAAACCCATTTCGGCCGCTTGTACCCTGGATCTCGTTCTTTCGGTCATGACCCAGCCTTCATGACCATAGGTGAGGGTAGGAACGAAAACTGACCGGTAGACCGGTTTGCCTTCTGGCTCAGCGAACTGCAACCCCTCCCTACCACTACTACACCTCAATATCCTGTCCATAAATAGTACGAACAGGATTGGTGACAAATCGCAGCCCTGGCGGAGGCCAACCCTCACCTGGAACGTGTCCGACTTACTGCCGAGAACCCGGACACAGCTCTCGCTTTGGTCATACAGAGATTGGATGGCCCTGAGAAGGGACCCTCTCACCCCATACTCCCGCAGCACCTCCCACAGTATCTATATATATATATATATATATATATATATATATATATATATATATATATCATATGCCAGATCCACAAAACACATAATAAAATAGATAAATAGCTTGATAGAGGGGCGACCTCTAGCTCACCCAGTAAGAGCGTGCGCCCCATGTTGGCTGAGTCCTGCTGCCCTTTGCTGCTTGTCATCCCCCATCTCTCTCCCCCTTTCATAGCTGTCCACTTTCAAATAAAGGGAAAATCCCCAAATAATAATCTTTAAAAAATAAAAAATAAAAATAGCGTCATAGATTGATTGATTGTCCTGTTAGACCCCGCCGAACAGCATACCTCCCACCCTTCACTCCGCTTCACAAAACAAACCTGTACTCATGAATATTTAGATGAGCTGCGCGCTGATTGGCTGGTTTAGAACGAGGCTCTCAGAGGAGAGACAGGCAGGGCTGCTCCTCTGCTCTGCAACTCAGACACAGAGAAAGGTGATTTGGCAGACAAAGGAGAGTAATAGACAATACTGTCTTTTCTACAGAAAATCGCTGTCTTTTTCTACAGAAAGTCACCAGATTTGTCGCTAGTTGCTTTTGTGAAGAAAAGACAATCGCTATGGGGGTCTGAAAAGTCGCTAAATGTCACAGTGCGCAGGCAGGTAGAAAGGAAAAAAGGGACAGGGTGCGGGGCCGGTGTAGGTAGGAGACAGCGGCAGCGCCGCAGGAGAAAACATCCCCTCCAATTTAATTTCTGCTCCGACACATTTAAACTCATCAATTTGTTACTGTACAAACCACCAGCGACATACAGTTTAGTCATCGCTTTTTAGTCATATGTGTTGTGCACACATACACACTAGCGCACACAGTCGCGCACACACTCACACACACACACACACACACACACACACACTAGCGCACACATATACTAGCGCACACACACAGAGAGAGAGAGAGCTGCCCCGCAGCACACATACACACACATACCGCTGCCCAATGCACAGCACACACAAACACACACACAACTGCACACACACACACACACACACACAGACTGGAATATATTGCAGTAAGGCGCTCAGGTATTCTGTATTGCTTTCAACTATTTATTCTCCTTTGGATCAACTTTCCTAATTATATCTGAGTCAGCACACATGTATCTTAGGCATAATTTACTCATACCTTCTCTTTTGCATCTTTTGTTGGGGAAGTAACCTCCTTAAATGTGCATATGACAATTATTCACCTCAATTATACATTATTCATTTTAATGGATTAATAAACCCCTGGACTTTAATATTTCAGATGTGTTTGAGCAAGATTTCTGCTCATGTCCAAAACTTTTGCACATTCAAAATATAACTCATCCCATGCTCTCTGAGATTTGGAGGAGTCGTGATATTTTGTGAAAAATAAAGTGATAATAGGATATTACAAGAATACAGTCACAATATTTCAGAAAATAATCCACCTGCACAATAGTCTGCTGTGCATTACGTGATTGCTCTGCTGAAACGGTAGACCTCAGACCTTCTGACAGACCAGATCCCCGTCTGGGTCTCTGAATGAGACTACGTTTAGTGAAGTGGCTGAACGCTGCTCTACGTCGGAGGTGGAAAACAGAAACTATACGGCAGAATTAACGGAGCTCAAACGCGTCACACCTGCCGCAGCATCTCCACAGAAGAGCGCATTGATAAACCTGAAGCTGCACAGCTTTTTACAGTGACAGTGGACACTAAACGACGTTTCATATTTGTCAATAAACTTTTCAAAATACATTCAGGGCTACACTCAAAACATTCGAGCCAAAGCCTCGGCAAAATCAGCTGACGCCGCGTCTGGTGTAGCCCCTTTCTTTTTTTTTTAAGTGGCAGGCTCGACTAAGAACTCCAGGGGAGACGCTTGATTCCTGCCGGTTCCATAGTGAGAGCGGCGCGGCCAGAGAAATTTTGGGCGCTGCGGCATATTGAATATATTATAAATAGTTTTTCTGTGTGAGAAATACAATGTGTGGCGGGAGTGCGTGACAAAAGACCGAAATGAGTGACTGTCACGCTCAATGCGTGACACTTGAGAGCCCTGCACACAGACACACTGTTAACATTACCGATAGACTTCCAAAAGTAAAGACATGACTAGACATGCCTGCCTGGGCGCTAGCCATGGCTGCTGCGCTAGCAACGGCTGCTGCGCTAGCAACGGCTGCTGCGCTGCTAAAACAGCTGAGAGAAAACTGCAAAACACCTATTTTCTTACCAAATTTGCAATTAGCCATCAATTTTCGTAAAACTCTACATAGTTGATTTCTCGCATAAAAAAGTATCAGAATTGATTTTAGTATTGGAATAACAGAAGAACAATGTATAAACTTTCTGAGATCTGCGCAACGTAGATTAAGAAGACTAGCTGATCTCAGGTCAGTGGTATAGACCTATGTAAATTCCGGGCCGTGACAAAGACAGCCTCCTGAGCTAAATAAGGGACAGGAAGCGAGTTAACGTCAACTCGGTGGCTCGTTGGGATTTGCCCGTTTTCAGAGGCAGTTTCAAATTTGATTGAGATTTGCAGAGGAAAGAGGTGTCTATGGGATTTTGAGGTTCTATGTCCTATTTACCCACCAAACTGTTGTTATTCAACTATGACAAGGTAAAATCAGTTTTGCATTCTATCACCCCTTTAAGACTCCTAATTGTATGTCCTGTACATAACGTAGGCCGACAGAAAGCATTGAAAGTCAACAACGCCTCGTCTTGTTGCCGTGTTGCCTTGTAGTTCTCCCTTTAGTTCTGTACCATCTGATATTCCTGATAGAGATTTCAATTGTTTAATTGAGGTGCAATGTGAAAGTCCTTTTCATCACCATTCTCATTATGTCGAGGAAACGTTCAAACTAGGGATGCACCGATCCATGTTTTTTCACTTCCGATCCCGATACCTGAATTTGGATATCGGCCGATACAGATACTATTCCGATACCAGAGCTGTGTTTGCTTTAATTTTATTATTATCATTATTGTTGATTTTATATGATGCTGAAATAAACTCCTCTCAACGGCAAGTATGATATGTACGTACGTATGCATGTATGTCCCAAAAGGCAACTTGAGGTAAGTATAAGGTCAGAAAAAGAAGTCAGAAAAACAGGAAAAATCCCATTCTGAAAACAAATATGCAACTGTAAGGGTTTCACATTGATTGTCATGTCAATATTTATTACATTCCCAAAATGTAAAATACTTGAGTCTTGAAATATAAGAAAAGTGCAAGTGTAAAAATCTTACACACACACACACACACACACACACACACACACACACACACACACACACACACACACACACACACACACACACACACACACACACTATCAATAAAGCAGTGTGCATCTGAACAGCAAGTACACTGGCTCTTGTAGCATCAACAAATCAAGGTTTTAAAATGTCAAATATCTGAAATTCTTCAACATCTTACACACACACTTACTTACACACACACACACACACACACACCTCTGTTTTAACTAGTGACGTGCGATACCACTTAATTCCTATTCAACTACTAGTTTAAAGTAAAGTAAAAAAAGTAGGCTGTAGGCTTACCAATTCCAAATTATAGCTGCATAATGACAAGACAATAAACTACTCTCATATTATTTAATTATAAAAAAAATCTCAGAGACTTGTACAGTAAAACAGGTTGAAAATTACACACAAATAAAAAAATACATACACTCTTAGCACTGATCTCGGGAAAGTTACTCATTGTTGCATTTATTTAATTAGGATAGCTTACTTCATGTTTCACTAGTATTGTCTATTTGAACAAATTGCTTTCTGTTAGCTAATTGTAAGAATGCTGGGATTCCGAGGAACTCTTGAACATTAAAAAACTAAAGCCTTAAGACGTGAATAACCTTCCCACAGTCAGTGATAACGCGACTATCACACTATCTCCCTGTACCTGGATAACTTCTGCTGCTGCTGCCAAATGACTCACTGATTGAAGTCTGTCTCGCCCTAGCACCTTGTGTCTTCTCGCCCTGGACCTCCTCCTCAGACCGCCGCTTCATTATATCATCATATTCACTCTTGTGACTTAACCTCAGATGTTTAGCGAGGTTTGTAGTGTTACCACTGTATTTCACTGTCTTTCCACACACATCACACTCAGCATCACTGCTGTCTTTACAGCTAAAATACAGCCAGACTTGACTCCTTTTGCGGTCAGCCATAGTCACTCTGCAGTCTGCAGTCTTCGTAGCGGGAAATTAAAGAAGCGCTGCTGCAGCCGCAGTGCACACGCAACTGACCGGCGGAAGGAGAAGTAGTTCCTTCCCCTAACCGGATATAATTAGACTTTTTTTGGTGACAACAAGTTACTTATGATAACATAAACACTCACTCCTAATTACTGAGTTTAAATATCGATCTTTTTATATGAGAATCGAAACTAGAGCAGGAGACGTTAGTATCGATCCGCACATCACTAGTTTTCACGGCTGCAGCGGGTGCTCTGAAACGGCGGCCACCGGGACACAATCCGGGGTCTCTGGGGGACGCAACAACGGGGAAATGAAACGCCACAAGCCGGCGACAACACCGGGACAGACGGTTGTGAAAGTCTTGTTTTGTTTTTGCATTTTGCTGTCTTGCTCTGTGGTGTTTCCACTGTGAAGTATTTCCACACAGCGGACACACAGGATAGCATTGAGCTAGCCACAATGATGCTCATGCTACTATCCTGCTAGCTGGCTGCAAACTGCGGAATGGATTTCCTGAGCGGGGCGTGTCTCATAACTCTGTGTCTCATTGAGCCGCGCCTCCGTTCAGGAAATCTATTCCACAGTTTGCAGCCAGCTAGCAGACCAGCCGGCACCGGCAAGAATCACTTTTGGAGCCATTTCAGCAGACAACGTTAGAGTGCAGACATGGCTCGTGGTATCGGAAATATCCGCAGGTTGGATCTGTAAAATCCGATACCTGAATTACGCTGGTATCAGGTCCCGATATCGATACTGGATCAGATCGGCCCCATCCCTAGCTCAAACAGTTGTTTACGATCTTGGGAACATTTTAGACATGCTATTTTACGGAAGCGTATTGCATTCACCATAGGAAAAAAAATGTTGACACCTTATCTCATAATTACGATATCCTGATCTCGTAATATTGAGAAAAGATCTCGTAATTTTGAGAAAAGATCTCGTAATTACGAGATAAGGATCTTGGTAATCAATGATTACCAAATTTCTCTCTCACATTGCTCATCATAACCACGGAAAACTGTCAAATAATCTTACGAGATCCTGATCTCGTAATTACGAGATAAGGTGTCTAAATTGTTTTTTCTATGGTGAATGCAATACGCTTCTGTACTATTTACACTATTATACACTACTACAATTATACACTATTTTAACCATCAGCAGCACAAGGGAATGTCTTTCATTTGCCCCAACATCATTTTATTTTTCCCACTCATGAAATGTTTTAGATCTTTTTTATCTATCTTTCCTCCCCTATGTGAATGACTGGCCTTGATGAGGTTGAAATGGTAATGTTAGCGTGGCCTTTGTGCTGGAATGCAATCTCCTTTTACTCCAACATTTTAATTTTCTTAACAATTTTTGTAGACAATTTTGACAATGTTTGAAGTTGGTTTTGAACTTTCATCAATGTCCATTGCAGATAGGATTCTGAGGAGTTACAAAAGGCACAGTATGTGCTATATCAAAAAGTTGTGTTATTGTCTTTTAAAACTTGCCAATCCATTATCTGTCCTTCCGTACAGATGTTCTGAGGTGCCATCTCATTTCTCCGACGTTCCATTGTTCCGACCTCTCAATAACCCGAAAAATTCCCTTTGTTCCTACAGCCTACTAGTCCGACATCCACCAGCGATATTACGAATCCCACTATGGCAACGCCAAGACCCGCCCTTCAATAGCATGTATTGGTCAGAGAGGAGATCAACAAAGAAGAACCAGAAAACATCTTCCTGTTTAATTCTTCCTTTCCTAAAGTTATCAATATGCAAGAGTAATGCTTATTCTGAAATATTCATCAATATAAAATAGCATCTGACAAATTCACCACAAGCAAATCCTCAAACCTGAGTGGAAGCTACAGGTGAAGTAAAGCACACTATTGAAATGACACGTTTGTGTGTTGTGAACCCTTGTGTGAGTAATTGGCCTCTGAGCAATAGTGAATCTTGATAATTATATCAATGTTTTAGAACGAATATTAATTTCTGATTGGCTGTAGGGCTTTTAATTACCTGTAAATGTATTATAATGAAGTATAGAACAAAAGTGCTTCAGCGCCTGCCAGTGTAATGATTGTTTCTTAGAGTGAACCATAACTGTGAAGGTTTGAATATTCCCTTTCAAAGCTCAATGAGAAGGTTAAGGCTGCAGATCTGTCTCTGCACCAATCACACTGCATTGCAAATGCTTAGCCACTGCAGTAGATGGACAATGTCACGTTGTACGTAGAATTGACCAGATAGGTCAAACATTGTGCTGTTGTGGTATTGGATATATTTTAGCCAATGATACATGTGACCTTTTTCTTGTTGTAATTGCACTCAAGCAATGTTTTTCATATCATTTCAGGATCCTTTAGATAAAACAAAACAGTAATTCTATATTGTAAGCTGTTTTGTTTTGTGTTTTAGCTTTACCTGAGGGACACAGGGCTCTTATAAGCCTTAATGCTTAATATGCCTTTTGATTATAGTTATGGTTTATGACTATTGCTTGACACAATGACTTTGGCTTCATGTTAATTTGAAGTGAAGCAAAGTAAAAGTAGGCATGCTATCCAAGAGACTCCTGACAAATCTTTTCTCAAACCTCATTGTGCAGTGCAGTGATTGGTCTTTCAGAGTGGTTGTATGGAAACTCATAGTTTGCTTGTAAGCATAGCCATTCACAAATGGGAAAAGCAAGAAGCTTGCACCTGCCAAGCATCTGGTTTGTGTGTTTATAGATTATCGAGCCCACTTTGCACACCATGCCGCGGATGAATTCATACATACCAATGGCATGCCTTTCATCTGTTTCTCTCATGCACGGCTGTGTGTGCACGAGTGTGAGTGTATGCATGCTAGAGAGATAAAAAAAAAATGTTGACAGCAAATGAGGGTTCTGTTTGTATAAGGACTATGATGTGGAGGAAAGCTCTTAAATACATGTGGGATTGCACCCAAAATTCACTGGGGACCGTTTGGGATATGATATGACTGAACGCCCTTCATCTAAGTTTACATAGCTATGTACTACAGCATGAATTCCAAAATATGATCGACTGCTTAGTACATTGCATAAACTGAAGTATTTCGTTTTCCACATGCCAGTCTTGTTAACTAAAACAACCCACAACTGGGAAATCTGTAACATTTTGCATCCCCATGGCCAAAGCAAGAAAGGGATGAAAGAGATATGTCCTGGTTGTGTTTCCCTTGTTTCACTCCTGTGTCATTACATCCTTGAATCATCATCTCACTTGCATACCTTTGCCACTGCTTGCTATCTCTCTCCTATGAGTAATTATGTTGCCAATTTTAGTGACAACACTGAAAGATCAGTTGGATAAAAAACACAATTTCACTTGTGGATGGCTGCTTTGTCTTGAGCATGACACCACAGATGACACAGCCATACACTGGTAGAGTGAGTTGACATGGGTCTTAATTAAATCTCCCCTGTGTGCTGGCCCAGAGCACCACGCTGGGTGGCGATCCTGATGCAGGTGGGTTATTATTCCACCTACGGCTTTGTGCTTTGCCACCTGCGACAGACAACTCTCTTCCCCAGTACCTGGAGGGTGGCAGAGACTATCATATTTTATAGGTATCTTTTTTTTTTTAATCATAAAAGTAATAGAAGGTAGGGTACCATACTATCTGTTGAGTAAGTAGGGAAATGTTACCTAGTATGATTTGAAAGTGCAATAGAGTAGGACATGTGTTTTTACTTTTATGGACATATTTTTGGGCGTCTTCCCTTCTTTCCTTTTACAGTTTAAAGAAACAAGAAAGTATGTGAAATGTGAATGTACATAAATGTGAACCACGCAAGGTGTATCTACTCAAAGACAAGTCAGTTGGTGAGTTATGGAGCTAGATTATCTGTGTGCTGTGTGTGTGTGTGTGTGTGTGTGTGTGTGTGTGTGTGTGTGTGTGTGTGTGTGTGTGTGTGTGTGTGTGTGTGTGTGTGTGTGTGTGTGTGTGTGTGTGTGCATCAGTGGTTGTGTGATGGATCAGTCTCGTTAAATTTTGATTGTACGCCTGCCTGGCAGGGACATGATCGGAGTGCAGATGTGCAACTTGTTATCGTTGTGTGCGAAAGTTTTCAGGTTTCCATGTTTGCGTGTGTGTAAGAAGTATAACCTGGGCATCTTATGCTGACAGGATAACAGATGAGCGAACAACACTCACACACACATGCACCTACAGCACACAGGAAGTGAATGAATCATTCTGTATTTGCACTGCGTCGACTTGACAAACACTGCTGGTTTACCATCATACTTTCAAACCTTAAGACTACATTCAGCTGTGCATAGCTTCCGTACATGTCTCCACCATGAATTGGTGAACACACATTTGAGTTCTTGCTACTCTTTATTTGATGTGCACACCGATGGTGTTTGCTGTGCTGTGCAAGTGTTTGATCAGAATCTTTACATAAATTTTCTCCCTTCACTCAGATGATGAAATCCAGGGGAGGGTTAATTGAATTCTCCATCTGATGCCCTTGATAGGTAGTCTGGCTACCACCAGACCAAGCTCAATCTTTTAAGATTGAACATTAGTCTGGGGAGTCTGCTCTGTATTTTCTCTGCACAAGAGGTGTGATCAACGGGCATAGTTCAAATGACACTGTACGCAATTGGATAGTCCTTCAACCAATCAGACCAACGATCCGGGTGACGTAGCAGCGACAGCGGCATCAACGGGTTGCTGCGCTTGGTGGCCACCATGTTGAATGTAAAGAAAAAGCTGCTTGGTCGCTTCTTTATTGTCACCTTGTTAACACTAGAACGGCCATGATGGTCATTTTGATTGTTAGGAAATTTATATGTGTAATAACTTTGCTGAATAAAAAATACAATCCTGCTGGTACCTGACTTTTCCTAAAATAGTCTGTATTTTCATTTAAATGTGTTTTTATATACATTACACAAAAGGCAAAGAAAATACAACCACTTTTATCTATTTTGGCCATACACGGTCATATTGACCGCTCGGATTTTGGCAGTATTGTTTTTAATCTTTTGCGCGGTTGAAGATGCATTTTGGTTGCTTAGTAACTATCATCATCTCTGTCAGAGACACGTAACTAGCGGCCTCGAGTAACAAGTGTGGGCATCACCGATGGGCCGAAGGCAAAGCCAGAGAGGCGTAGGCTACTACGCCGTGAATGGATTCTGTTCTGAATCAGAAGGCAAGCGCCGGGCGCTCGCTCTGTGAAAGGTGCGGTACACGTAGATGGCCGGTGGTGGCTGTCTACGTGTTCATATAACTTCATACATCCTTGAACTGGCTGGAATCATTGCACACATCCTCTCCAAGGAGTGCATCAGCAGTAAAATTGCCCGGAGGAAGTTCATGCAGCAACTGGCAGAGGAGCTGAGAGCGGAGTTTATGGAGGGAAAAGGGCAGCGCCGCACGGTCCGACACCAAAACAGAGGCAGTGCCAGGTTAGGTTATCAATGTTCAAATAACAAACTTTTAATTTTTATTTGGCAGTTATGAGTTAAATTGAATGACTTTCCACAACATATTTTTCAGGATATGAATGTATGAAATAATTACAGTTTATATGCCATGATATGAATTATTGAAACACATAGCCTATTACTACTCAAATGTATAATTAAACTCGTTAAAATGTACATTTCGGTGTTATTACATTTTTCTAAAGATATCCTAAAACAATACTTGCATTAATATCGCAATTGGGTATTTATCATGAGAGATAGAGTTTGGAATCTGGCGGTCAAGATGACCGCTCACGGCAGTTCTAGGTTTGATTCAAGATTAATTAAATAATTCATCTTGAATCAAACAACAAAGTATGACAGTCTGATGAGTCTAAATCACTGAAGATGAGTTCAGGGTAAATTAAGTAACACTTATATGTTTTTGTTGTAAATACAACACTATCCTAATGAGTTGAAACATGGAGATCTGCGGCTTGTTGGCTGTCTTACTGGCAGATGGGTTGATATCAGTTTGGTCTCTTAGGCTGTTTTCACCTGGTTTTAAAATCACATCTGAGCGATCGGATCACAAGTGGACAGCAGAAACCTTGCAGCAGAATAGGTCCACAGGAGTGACCACTTGTGATCAGATCGCACTTACACCATTCCCGTTTGCATATAGGCTGGTTGTGTGTGGGTGTGTATAAATGTCAGTTGTTCTTCTCACATAAATTATACATTAGAAATGTGACTAATAAAAGAGTGCTTCACGCAGTATGTCTGTTTGCCGATATTATTAGCCTACTGAGGTGGCGGGACAGAAAGACGAAGTCTCGGTGTGTTCTACGGAAGCCTGAAAGGCAAGATGAAAAAAAAGTAGTGTTGGTTTTGTGGATAGTATCTCATGGATAGTATCTCCTGCATAGTAGAAATCCTGTACATGCGACTTTCTCTATTAGGCTGTTTTAAGTGCGAGAAAGCCGTGCTGAAGCATGTTCACCTAAGCTTAAAGCAACACTGGAGAACTTTTCCCGCTTCGGTCCCCCTACAGGTTGCAAGCGGAATTGTCCGTTACATTACATTATGCAAGTTTGCCAGATCGAGTAGTGTGAGCTGTAGTTCAAATAAGACAACCTGTTTTTACCTACCAGTGTTCATCTCTCAGTATGTTTGTAGCTTTTAACTGAATCTCTGTGGTTCAAAATTTAGTATCTGTTTCATGTCCGCCTATAGGAGTCGTGTTCAGTTACTGCTGATGAAGACCCAACATTTCCTGATTTTGCTGCTTCATAATAAAAGGTTTTAAATTACTAAATAAAAGGGGACTTTTATTGTGAAGAATTTATAGGAAATTAAACTGTTCAATCGTTTTACAGCCGGCTTCAGCGCTGTGGAGATATGTCTGGCAATGCGAGAATAATAAATAGCAAAAGGAGGAGTTGTGACATAAGAACAGGAATGTATGTAGTAATATCCTACATATTGGTGAATTTTGGGACGTTTTATGAAACTAAAAATGAGGTTATTGTAAAACGGCGGCTGCTTTTCCAGGCAACAGCGGAGCACAGAGCTCTAGACAGCAGACATGGGGGACTCGAGTCACATGACTTGACTCGAGTTAGACTCGAGGTGCAAATTTTAGGACTTGAGACTTGCTTGATAAACATTCATAAAAGACTCGACTTGACTTTGACTTGACATTCATGACTTGAGACTTGACTTAGACTTGAGTCAAATGACTTGAAATGACTTGATTTTCTGTTTAATAAATATATATTTTCCCCCTCTGATATTGAGGAGGAGTTAACGTTACGATTTTAGTGCTGTTGCATGCGCGGGAACCCGTTGTTATGGTGACGCGCCACACGGCGGCAGACCTGCAGTAAACGAGACTGGCTACGGCTGTTATTTAACGTCATGGATTCCTCTGCACCGAAAATAATAAAGTTTGGCTATAAGGATTACACATCTGACCAGGCAAAGAAGAAACGAACGGCAGTTTGCAAGGTCTGCTGTACAAAAAAATCCGACGTCAACCACCACCACGTCGAATTTCATCAGACACTTCAAATCGGGAGAGATTCAGGTTCCAGTCCCCATATTCAGCTGTGATGAACAGAACTCCCTTCAGTTTTGGGCCATGAATAAGCACACCCTCCCCTCTTTGTTCAAGGTGGCGGTAAGAGCGAATACAGCTAGGCACACTGTATACATACACACAACAAACTGCTCTCTCTCTCTCTCTCTCTCTCTCTCTCTCTCTCTCTCTCTCTCACACACACACACACATGCAGACACACACGCAGTTGTACAGATGAAGTATGTGAATGAAGCTAGGCACACATACACACACACACACACACTGCACTCACACACACCACATGCACACATTCACTCACCAATATTAATAACTTTTCATTCACTCTCTCTCTCAAACACGCACACATTCACTCACAAATACACTGACAAATATTAACATATCCTACTATTCAATCTCTCCAAATTATGCAAAGGTGGTGGGATTCAGCTACTCTTAAAGAATGTTTTTTTCAAGAGAAGGAAAGGTTAAATGTGTTTCTGTCCCATAAAAGTGAGGCATGTTTGAAGAATATTATTTGACTTAGAAACCATTACACTTGAATTGTTTGAATGAATTTCATGATTTGATGTCATGTTTGAGGCATATTGATATTTTTGTTGGCCTAATATCAGTTTTAGGCTGTGCTTTTTTAAATCTTTATACATTTAAACTGTTCAGATATATGTGGCTTGGACGCAATGTCTTTTGAATATTGACTAGGAAAAAATGCAAATAAAACTCCAGCAGTTATAACCACTGTCTTTAGCTTGTTTAAAAATGGAAACTTTTGTATGACTTGACTTGACTTGCTTGACCAAAGCTATGACTTGACTTGACTTGCTTGATTGTCACACAAAATGACTTGGACTTGCTTGAGACTTGAAGGTTAAGACTTGAGACTTGCTTGTGACTTGCCCATGTGTGACTTACTCCCATCTCTGCTAGACAGCCGTGGATATAAGAGCAGGCAGCACCGGAACAAAAACACAGACAGTATGATAATTACTACCAAAACACACAATTCATGTGTTTTGATAGTGATGTGGTTTCTGTGACATGAGAAATAATTTGAATGAGAATGTAGTTCCGCTCAAAGTTGACTAGGTGGTCTTTAATGTGGCCCAGGAAACATACTCGTAAACACTGCTATAAGAATATGGAAAAGTGGCACAGACCACTTCCAAATGTGGTCTGAGTGATCAGATCTCAAAGCATCCTCAACGCGTTCTGGATGCATTCACACCTGTACTTAGCGCTGTCCACTTGTAATCTGATCACTCAGATCAGATTTTTAATACAAGGTCCAAACGGGGCTTCTGTGCATCCAGAGAAGAGACTGTTGTGGATCACATTAGCATAACATTAGCCTCTAACAGGGCAAGACAGCTTTATTTGTATAGCACATTTCAGCAACAAGGCAGTACAAAGTGCTTTACATAAAACATTAAAGGGTAGTTAAAAACAGATACAATATGAGAATAAAAGTTACAGTGCAGTATAAGAAATGATCAATTATTTAAAGAAAGGCAGCATAAAAAAGGTGTTTGTCCCAGATATGTGGAGCATAGAAACTAAATGCTGCTTCTCCCTGTTTAGTTCTGACTCTGGGGACAGCAAGCAGACCTGTCCCAGACAACCTGAGAGGTCGGGGTGGTTCGTAGTGTAGCAGCAGATCAGGAATGTATTTTGGTCCCAAACCGTTTAGTGCTTTATAAACCAACAGAAGTATTTTGAAATTATTTATTTGAGAGACAGGAAGCCAGTGTAAAGACTTCAGAACTGGAGTGATGTGATCCACCTTCTTTGTCTTAGTGAGGACTCGAGCAGCAGTGTTCTGAATCAGTTGCAGCTGTCTGATTTGGTTTTTAAGGGAGACCTGTGAAGACACCGTTACAGTAGTCAAGTCTACTGAAGATAAAAGCATATTTTACCAAAATAGGAGAAATATAACTCCCAGTAACTTCAAAGCTGTCTAATTTACATGTATCTTCTTTGCTTGTTTCCTGATGTAAGTTACTGATTGGCCTACATCCAGGAATCAGATGCTGTGATTCAGAGTTGCAGAGTGTGTAGTCTGTATCCACGACGTTCCACTTCCGGGATTGCTCCGGTGCAGCTGGAAATTCCGCCGCATGTCCCGCCGGATGTCCCGCTTTTCGACCGGATGTCCATTACCTTCCGCTTTGTTGGAACTTAAACTCTGGTGAGGACTTTATGAGGACTATGATTAACTTCTCCTCAGATCTCTGCAGGGTAAATCCAGACAGCTAGCTAGACTATCTGTCCAATCTGAGTTTTCTGTTGCACGACTAAAACAACTTTTGAACGTACACATGTTCCACCAAAACAAGTTCCTTCCTGAGGCTATTTTGCAGAGGCACCGTTGCTGTGCTTTGCGCTTAGCACTGCCCCGAGACGATTGTGATTGGTTTAAAAAATTGCCATTAAAGCAGAGCACATTTTTCTCCTATCCAGGAATGCTGTGTGGACTAGCCAGACCCTCCTCCGCAGCAGTGTTGAGGAAGGTCTGGCAATGCGAGACTAACAAGTGTGTGAACCCGCGGCCTCACTGTGAGGCATGCAGTCACCAGGGCTAACGTCACGTGCTAGCTTGGCTGTGTACCGACAGTTATGTAACGGGCAACGGGACTAATTACCTTTTCTGCTAATTAGTAAAGTAATGTAATTGAGTAATTAATTACAGGTTTTTAAGCAGCTTGCTCAACACTGCCCAACACTAATGAGGGATAATTACCAACGTTTTGGATGCACTCGCTTCCCTTCAAGTTTTACATCCAAAATAAAGTGGTTTGGATAATTTGTCTAAATTGTTGGCTTGTTTACAACTTGTCACTGCTCTTTCTTGCCTCGTCAGACTTCTTTATAGTGATGTTGAAGTGTTCCAAGATCTCAGAAACTACTTTGTGTGGGTACAGTGTTATCAGAACCGATGGGAATGATGACTAAAACTTCTGGAATGGGTTATAGAATAGAATATAAAACCCACTTGCCCTCTAAATAAAACTTTGCATTCTTAACTAAATATTGCATTGGATCAAGATCAGTTTCACTTCTGCTTACAATGTTCTAAGGCTAATAATGGCATGCTAGCATACTAACATTACAGTTTAGTGTTTTACCCCACTCTATGAACTAGGCAGAGAGAGGAAACAAAAACAATATTTTAGAAATATTACAAAATGCTCCTAGTTGTTAAGCCTCCTGCACACTGGCTGCGTGGCGTGAGCGTGGCATTTCTGTTGCGTGTCAGTTGTGTGGTGACTGCGTGGCAGTTTCTATGTCTTCACACCAGAAACGTGTGGAAAATGAAATAATAGCGTGTTCTGCAACTTTATTTTGTCAATATTTTTGTGTTTGTACATTTGTTTGTCTGCACTCAAGCAGTAGTATACTTCATGTTAAACAAATATATACTGATTTGATTACAGCAAAGACAACGTCAGCAGTATTAGGCTACAGAATATTGTGTTGTGCAATATTTGAAAATCGATAATTATTTTTTTTTAAATTACATATATTATATTATATTATATATTATATCTGCATTTAATTCAAAACCTATACTTTCAAACATCAAAATGTAATTTATTAAATGTATTTGTGTCAAAATGACATATAAACATCTTTTAGTATTCTATTTTTCCTGGAAATGCTTCCAACATGCTTGCGCGTTGCGTGAAAAATAGGCGTTGGTCCTATTTCTAGCATGCACGCGTTTTCGGCGTGGCCCGAGACATGCGTGTTACGCAGGCAGTGTGCAAGCTCTAACTTGTTAACATGGGAGCTGAAATAGAAACGGACACGCCACACAGCTGACATGCTGCCAACGTGCAGGAGCCCTTAGGACTCGGCACTTTTCCCCCGGCAATGTGATGGTGAGTACTTGATTGTTACTGGATACACTGATGGAGTTCTGTACCTCAGCCCATGCCTTGGCACAACGCTTCACAGTTTTCTACAATTTCCAATTCAGAGCATCAGAAGGGAAAGTGCCTGTTTAAGGGTAACAAAGAGCACATACTGATAAAAAAAATCCATTTAGAGACCAGAGGGAAAAATAATGCTGACCAGGAAGAGGTAGAACTAAGACAGGAGGTTTTCTGGGTACAGAGGGGATAAGGAGGAGAGAATGGAGCTGAGAGGCAGGGGAACAGCAGTGAGAAACCAGGATGGAAGAATGTTGTGTAACCTTATGTGCTCACACACTTTTAACAACCGCCTGAACATTACTGTAAAATGAATCATGTCAAAATTAAAAGCAAATATAAGAAAAGGTCAACAGGAAAATATTCACAGCATACGTAAAACAAATGATTAAAGCACAGGCAACCACGGAAAATGTTTGTCTTTAGTTTTGTTCATACGTACTGTAGTAAATAGGCCTTTTGTATAATATGCCCAAAGGATTTTTACAACAGGCACTGCAAGAAAAAAGCTAGGTCCAAACCACCAGGGTAAAATGTTCTCCCTGTTGAGGTCAGCAGTAAAAGGCTCAGGAGGATATTCTACCCCTCTTTTGGTCAAAGTGGGTGTGGCCTATGGGACCAACATTTGGATTTACCACTTGCACTGATGTGAGCAACTTTACATTTACAGGGTAGATGTACAACTGGTCAAGGATCTCACCTACCAAATATTACACATGTGGACCACTAGGTGGCGCTATAGTGTTTTTTGCCTTTAACTCCCACATTACACATCACATATTAGAAAACCTTACATCCACGTATTTGTTGAATCAAGCTGAATCACATGATTTAGGCCCCGCCCATTTCTGCTAAGAAGTTTTTTCGCAATATCGTGCAGTGTGCAAAACCAACTTTTTCAAACTCGTCCTAGGCCGTGCGACTGATCTGCACGAAACTTGGTGTATATGATAGACTTGACCAACAATTGTTAAAAGAATTTTGCTACGTTAAAATATGACGACCAAACAAAAGTTCATAGTTAGCTAATACACACATATTATATCATATCTCGGCCAAATTAAATCATATCAGCAAAGACCTTAACATGATTGTTCACCATCCTACTACGATGCAATGTACCAAATTTGGCAAAGATCGGCCCTTAGCGCCCCTATAATCATGGTTTATTTGTTTTGGTCAATAACATTTGGTCAATGCATTTCAATGGGAAATTTGCAATTGCAATATCTCTGCCACAGTAAATGCTATCAACACAAAACTTGTGACGCTTGTTTGGCATGCCACTGGGAGTCTCTCTACCAAATTCGGTAAGGATCAGCCATTAGGGGGCGCTATAGTCAACGTAGACCAGTTTGGGCCCTTTTCCCCCCTTCTGAGGTCAAACGGCACTTCTGATTTATAACTTAATATCTTTATAATTATAACTAGTAGAAACATACGGCCTTTTGAAGCTAAAAGCTAACTGTCACTCGGTTCAGCTGATGTCTTTGTTGTATTCCTAGCCCTTACAGAAGGTTTTGTATCCAGCCTAGAAATCCAGAGTTTTTCTGGGTCTTTGTGCAATTAATCCATACTGTTACATCCAAGATTGATACACTGTATGTACTGTAAGAAATGTAAATAGTTTGTCCTTTATATGAGTTATAATGTTCAATATGTTTATTTTTGCACTGGATGACTCCAAATATATAGAACTGTTTTAGACAACACAAATGGCATTGCTGTGTGTGTGTGTGTGATATCAATATACTATATCTGTGAGATTCATGTTCCATTCTATTTATTTATTTGTCTTTATGGTCATACAACCTTTTTAACATTCAAGTGACCTCACTGCAGCACAAATATTCTAATAGCCCAGTTTTTCCTGAAAAAAATGTTCATAGATTGACTATGGACAACAGGGTTGATGTTTTACAAGCTTTTATAGAAATTAAAACCAGACGGACCAGAGGTTGTCAAAAATCCTTTAGGGCTCTGGGATATTTGCAACGGCAAGTGCATGACAGTCTCTGTGTGCACTGCAGTAGAGCTGAAGATCTTTTCCCGAATCCGACGGAACCGACGGCTTTGGTCGGGTTCGGTCTTAATTTCTATCATTTTACATGGGCTTGGGCCGGGCTTGGACCGGGTTCGGGCTTGCACTCCGGGTTGCGCGGTAAATGAGCGGTCAGGTGAGAACTAAAAAAGGATGAGTTTGAAAAGGAGCAGGCAGAAGCATAATGCTTATAAGCATAATTAGTAGCATGTGTGTTGTGTATGGTCACATGACTATCAGAAATGTAGAAGGGTTTAAAGGAACAGGCCGACTTATTGGGACATTAGCTTATTCACCGTAACTCCGAGAGTTAGACAAGTCGATACATACCCTTCTCATCTCCATTTATTTGTACACGCTGTGACTATACAAATCACAACATGTAAATAGGAACATGTTGCCGTTATTTTGTCACTTACTTGGAGCAGTAGGCTAGTTGGAGCCGGTTACCTCCAGGATCTGTGCTAGGCTAAGCTAATGGTGGAACCGTCAGACAGAGTTACGACATGCACGGAGATGAGAAGGGTATGTATAATTTTTGATTTGTCTAACTCTCGGGGTTACGGTGAATAAGTTAATCTCCCAATAAGTCACCGTGTTCCTTTAAAGCATGCAGACTTTAAGAAGAGGCTGTAGAAAGTATATGATGTAACTTAATCACTAGTTAGCCTGTTATATTACACCCATCTGGAATGCCATTGTTTATAAGGGCATACAACATGTATTAATTTAATAATATTAAATAACAAATTGCACATTTTGGTTGATGTATTTCTTCTTATGCTCATTTAATTTTGTATGTTCAAGTTAAAAAATACACATTTTAAAATGTTAGTAGCTTATTTTATGCATTTTCCTTGATAATCAAGTAAACTCATGATACCATTTAATCGTATAATTGCAGTATTGTAAATCGCAATATGACTTTTTCTCCAAATTGTGCAGCCCTAATTATTACTATTTTTCATTTTATGGATTGACTGAATCATTAAATGCATAGACACAGTACGTGTGTGTCCTCAAATGGACAAGGAGAACAGCATCATGCCCATTTAAATATCTTTCTCTTGCACTCTCTGCTTTTTTACTGTACTTTAACGGAATGACAGAGACAGATAGATAGATAGATAGATAGATAGATAGATAGATAGATAGATAGATAGATAGATCTAAAAACAGAGGTTACAAATTACAATAGTTACAGCCAAATATAATGTATGAATACAGGCCTACTTGTGTACAGTTTTGGAAATATTTCACTTGGAGAGAACAAATGATTGTGTGTAATGGCTAAAAAGCAGTTGCTTATTAGTAGTTAGTAAATGCATTGTTTTGTAATGTCTGTGGTAATTGTATTTATTTGGTGGTCCAAAGAGGGAAGAAATGTCTTTGTTGTTTTCAAATTGAATGCAGGCATATCCATGTGCAAGACTGGGAATAATGAAGGAAAGGAGAGAGTAGATCAGAGGAGAGTAGAGGATAGAGGAGAGGATAGAGGAGAAGAGAGGAGAGAGAAGAGAGGAGCTAGAGAAGAGAGGTGAGAACAGGAGAGGAGAGAGGAGAGAGTCCTACACACACACACACAAAGACAAGCATGTACACACTGTGAAAGACAGTTCCATCTGCAGTTTCTTCCAGCTCATTCCAACTTTGTAACAAGCAACCACTCAGTTTGTCTTCTTCTGTACTACAAAAGCAATTACACCAGATTTGTCAGTGTTAAGGGTTGTACTTCACCAAGGAGAATGATGCTATGAGAAAAATCAGGAGGTCACCACCATTATTAGAAATAATCCTTCTGAGACTTAAAAAAAAAAATGTGAAAGACAACCCCAAAAAGAGGTAAAAAAAAATAACTGTATAAGAGGCTCAAAACATGTATCTATCCTTCTTACCTGTAAATAAATGTTTCCCAAATATTGTTAACCCCTGTTGTGGATCATACCATCTTAGCCTCGCAGTGCAACGTCTGTTTTTTTTCTCAGGTGTGATGTTTTGAATAGGGGTGTCACGATTCTGCAAAGTCCCGATTTAATTACATTTTCGATTCTAAGGTCACAGTTTGATTCGCTTCTCAATTTTTACATTTGTTTATTTTTAAAGCACAGGTTGCTATGCCATTTTTAGACTAGACTTTTATGCAATATAATATCTGACCTTTGTTCGCAATGTACCACACTACATTGTCAAATTTAAAACATTTGTAAGAATATGGTACATGCACATAGCAGAGCTTGCAAACTGTGGCTTTTTTGTCGACCAACGCAAACATTGTCAACATAATTCACTGGAAATCCAAAATACTTCCACACCGGCGACTTCAGCGAAAGAGCAGAGGGTTCAGGTTCTGTCGATGGGACTCCTGCATCTGCAGTTGCCATGCTATCTTTTGACTGGCTGTCGCTAAGTTAGAGGAGGTTGACTGACTCGCAGCACTTCAACACTAGTGTTGACAAACTGACCGAAGAGCCGATTAATTAACCTGAGAAGTGTCACTGAACTGGGAGAATGAACCGACTCACTCCTTTTTTTTTTCTCCTACCTCATTCGTGCCTGGCAGTGCTTCGCTCAAGCTGAGTGCGATCAGTGTATGCTCCGTTGTGTGTAGCTGGTCTTCTGCTACTGTGTGTGTAGTAATCTAGCTCATTAGCGCCTCCACTGGAGTGGTGGTAGAATCAATCAGGAAATGGGCTACCTCGAGCAAGCTACACATGTTTTTTTCAAGGTGGTAAGCTTCTCTCCACAATGCGAAGCTCCTCCCATTTTGATGCTAACAAGCCATCACCCCCGGTTAGCATTCCATTGACTGTCATTCATTTTGGCGTTACTTTGACAGCCAATAACTTTACATCTGAACCGTTTAAAGACTTGATTTGTCCATTGTTTATTTCTAAAGAAACACGACATTGTATAAAAGGCTCCATTACCTTGTATCTCATGTTATGGCTCCGTAGCAGACGTTTTTCTAAAAATAGGCTAATGATTGTGTCATAACCACGCGACTTACTGTCGGAAAGTAGAGGAATTACCGTATAGTACAGGAGAAGCTTGCAGGCAGTTTCGACTCACATTAGCTGTTTAGTTTAATTACTATTGTTAACTAGCATTTTAGTTAGCAATAATTAGCCTGTGCCTGTGTTATCTCCTTACATATACCTATGCTCTCCGTCTCTGCAAGATTGGGAATGATTGAGATTTCACCGGAAAAGTGCTTCTAATAGCCTTCACTGGTCTCCGTCCAGAGCAACGGGATCTGTTGGTCCACTTCTTTAACTGTCTATGGTTTTTTTCATGGGGCGTGGCAGCATCAACGTTTCCATTTTTTTATTTGAAATTCAAGATTGTGACTTAATTTCGGTCAATTTCGATTTAAAATCGATTTCGAGACACCCTTAGTTTTAGATATGCAGAAGGTTTTGAGCAATACAGGAGAAGTATTAAAAAATATTATAATAATAATTAAAGACATTTGCACCATAAAATGATATAGAAAAGCTACAAATTGTTGGATATATATTCACCAGAATGCAAGAAATGAAATGTTTGACACTCAAAGTTTGTCCCCGGTTATAATGTGTGTCTCCCCCCTACTGCATTAATGGTTGCACATAATCATCAGATCCAAATAACCAAAAAAATAGACATAAGGTATATGAGCAAGCAGGAGTAACAACATTAATAATTACAAAGGGAGTTTGATAAATCTGATGAAGCCTCTTGAAGAAATTACCATGTTTACCTCATGGTAATTACCAAGTGGCTGTTTTGATGCTTATGCAAATCAGTTTATTAAAACGGATGAGCAAAACTGATTAAAACAAGCAGACTAGAGTTTACATCTACCTTTAATCATCATTACCTTTAATCATGCCCTTTGATGAACTCTGAAACATCACGACGTGTCATGGCTAACCCACACAGGTTTGGAGAACAGAGCTATTTTTGTAAGAAAGCTGTGGTATTAAAGGTCCCGTGGCATGACAATTTCACTTTATGAGTTTTTTAACATTAATATGAGTTCCCCTAGCCTTCCTATGATCCCCCAGTGGCTAGAACTGGTGATAAGTGTAAACCGAACCCTGGGTATCCTGCTCTGCCTTTGAGAAAATGAAAGCTCAGATGGGCCGATCTTTATGACGTCATAAGGGGAAAGGCTACCTCCCCTTTCTCTGCTTTGCCCACCCAGAGAATTTGGCCCGCCCATGAGAAAGAGAGAGAGACATCATGGCTTGCAAACAAGCGAAGTATGGCAGTTGGTCATGGCCACACCCCCACCTTGCCCCCAGTCTCTCCTCCTCAATAGCATTTAAAGGAACATGCCGACTTATTGGGACATAAACTTATTCACCGTAACCCCGACAGTTAGACAAGTCGATACATACCCTTCTCATCTCCGTGCGTGTCGTAACTCTGTCTGACGGCTCCATCTTCTGACTGTATACAAACTGGGAACTATATTCTCAGAAAGGGAAGCAGGCGGAGTGATATGCTGCAGCTCTGAGCAGAGCTGCAAGCATATCACTCCGCCCAAGTAGCGCTCAGCAGAGCTGCAAGCGTATTACTCCGCCCAAGTAGCCTTTCTGAGAATATAGTTCCTAGTTTATATACGGTTAGAAGATGGCTGTGTCTCAAGAGACGTTGTTATTTGTACACACTGTGACTATACAAATCACAACATGTAAATAGGAACATGTTGCCGTTATTTTGTCACTTACTCGGAGCAGTAGGCTAGTTGGAGCCGGTTACCTCCAGGATATGTGCTAGGCTAAGCTAATGGTGGAGCCGTCAGACAGAGTTACGACACGCACGGAGATGAGAAGGGTATGTATCGACTTGTCTAACTGTCGGGGTTACGGTGAATAAGCTTATGTCCCATTAAGTTGGCGTGTTCCTTTAAAGCTACAGACACAGAAATGGCACATTCTAAGGAAAGCTCATTGTGGGACTGGCTCGTAGTGGCTGTAATTCTGCACCAAGGCTGAATTTTGGGAAAGAGACTTCAAATACAGTATTAGGGGACCACTAAGGCCTATATAAAAGCATCCAAAAAGCAGCATGTTATAGGACCTTTAAATAAGTCATTTCAAAATCGGTTGAAAAAACAATTGACAAGCAGAAACATTTTTGTTCACATTAAAATGATGTGAGGCATATTAATGGTTGTGCTCAGCCATGGTCCACCCACACAGGTGTCTTCACTTATTATTAAAATAATAATGATAAATTAACTTTATTTATATAGCACCTTTCATACAGGGGTCAGTGTTGGGAAGGATACTTTCAAAACGTATTCTGTTACAGAATACAGAGTACATGCCCAAAAATGTAATTTGTAACGTATTCCGTTACGTTACTCAATCTGAGTAACGTATTCTGAATACTTGTATTACTTCCACATTGAATTGCATTTTATAAGTGTAGAAATGCGGCCATAAACTCCTGCTTACTAAACAGGCCTATTCTGGTGTGTTCTTCTGTTCCAACTGTGTACCTAAACAAGTAGATAGATTTTTGTATTTGTAGTTCCGAACTGCATACTACAAAATTATAACCGCATTCTCAGCTACCACGAGCTACTTTTAGCTAACGTTAGCTAGCATGTCAAACGGGGCTAGTCAGTCTTTCAACGGCTCTGGGGCTAGTAAATCAGCACATAGGAGAATGTAAAGTCGCTCGTCAACTAAGCAGGTAGCTACCTGATACAACGATAAAATAGCAAGGTGACCAGTAAAACTACAGCAGACGACTATCCTTGGCTAATTAAAAAATAACTTACTTTAAGAATGCTTCTTCAGGTTGGAGGTGGAGTAATTTGGACGCTGAAAGGAGGTTGGTTGCTGGCAAGCAGAGGCTGCACTGCACGTTATATTTCGTTCTCCCTTCTCTTTCTTTAATGTGAAATGCTGTTTGAATTTCCAAGATAGAAACGCATTCCTGCCCTGGCTCCTCTATCATTGATCACGCAAATAGCTAATTTTTTCGTTTTCATATTGGGGCTTCTGGGAAATGCATGGAGTTTATTTTGAGAGTGAATAAACTCGTGAAACAGAGAAGTATCGTCATGTAATCCACTGATTTCAACAATGTAACTGTATTCTAAATACAGACTATTTAAATAGTAACTGTAACGGAATACAGTTACTCATAATTTGTATTCTGAATACGTAACGCCGGTACATGTATTCCGTTACTCCCCAACACTGACAGGGGTGTAGGGGTTTACAACAAAGTAAAAAATAACAGAACAAAATTAGTGCAGATACTTGTAAAACCAGACAAACAAATGAGTCCCATTCAGCCCAGGTGGAAAATAGCAAGAAGAGGTATGCCAAGAACAATAGTGTTATGTCCTGTTAATGCTGTTAATGCTGTAGGTGAACACTAGGGGTGCTAGAATCTGCAGGACGTGATACAAGTGAATGATATGTACGTGGAAGAAGAAGAATAATAAAGTGGAAGAAGCAGTATACATGTCTCTCGGCTCGTATTTAAAATACCTTTACAAAACACCACATTTTGGCGACGAGGATGGATATTAACGTGCCTTTACCTACACCGTTCATGCCTTGCCCAGGCGAACTTTATATGCCCTTTCCTACATGGCTGAAGATGTTTGAGAATTACATGCTAGCAATCGATGCAAACGGAGAGAAGCACTTGGCGCTGAGGGACAAAGACTGTTTTACGCACTACCGGATACAGGGACTACATATGCTACTGCAGTGGATGGACTTAAAAACCACTAAAGTAAATGTGATTGTGGAACGTTACAAATTTCGCCAGAGAGCACAGCGACCGGATGAGTCCATAAACCAGTATCTAGCTTCATTATGTGAACTGGCTGCACTGTGTGAGTTTGGTAATATGGAGGAGCAAATGCTTCAGGATCAACTGATAGAGCGTGTTGCCAACATACGCATATGAGACAGACTTTTGTTAGAAGCGGATCTGACCCTGGCTAAAGCTACTTCACTGGCCCTGCAGATAGAGGCTGTGCTACAGAATGCTAACGTTCTCTCCGACAGTACTACTACTACTACTACTACTACTACTGGTACTGCTGCTGCTCATCACACACCTTGCAAATAAACCTCCATGCCCTGCTGCTAAAGTGACGTGCAATTCATGTGGAAAAGTGGGACATTTTTCCAAAATGTGTCGATCTGGACAAAAGGAGGTTCGTGAAATAGTGTTAAACAAACTGACTGTACTTTTAATGACAGGTACTGTGCAAGATACAATTCTCTGTACTGTGCAAGTGAATGCAAATGGACACAAATGATCAGGATATTGAGCTAATAGTAGACACCGGTTCATCAGTTTCTATCATTCCAGAGAGCATTTACCAGACTCTCTTTCCTACATATGAACTTTCTGAGCCTGCAGTGAACCTGTTTACATATTCAAGAGAGAAAATACCTGTTAAAGGGTGTATGCATGCCACAGTTTCTCATGATGGGCATTCTACGACAGGCTCATTTGTAATGGTAAAGTCAGGCATTGCTCTATTAGGACTAGATCTAGTTGCAGAATTCCACATGCGCATTGAGGGCTCAAACGTTGTTAAAGCTCACAGCTCTGATGATCCTACTACACTGAGGGCACCTACTGCACCAAGCACAATACCACAGAATGCTTCTGAGATTCAGATACAGGAGATTGGCTATGCAAAGGGATTTGTGCACAAAATTCAACTCAAACCAGAGACTGTGCCAATACAACAAAAACTCAGAAGACTTCCGTTCACGGTGAGGAAGGCCATGAGTATTGAGCTCAAAGACCTACAGGAAAAGGGCGTTATAGAACGCATTGATGCATCTCCATGGATCTCTCCAATAGTTGTGACACAGAGTAAAGATGGAGGAAAACTACGTGTGTGTTGACCTCAGGGAACCTAACAAAGCAATTGTCAGTGACTGTCACCCGTTGCCACACATGGACAAGCTATTCTCTGAACTGAGAGGGGCCACAGTCTTCTCTACAATCGACCTGGCCTCTGCTTACCATCAATTGTTACTGCATCCAGACAGCCGTGATATAACTGCATTTATCACACATGATGGACTTTTCCGTTTATGCTGGGTCCCATTTGGCCTTGCTTCAGCTCCATCAGCTTTCCAGAAGATGATGACGACCATACTGGCAGGCATGCCAGAAGTACAGGCATATCTGGATGATGTGATTTGCTACGGAACCACTCAACAGCAGCATGATGCCAACCTACGGAGGGTGCTGCATGCCTTGAACGAGGCAGGACTTAAGCTGAACATGCAGAAGTGCAAGTTCAACCAGACTTCTTTGCGGTTTCTAGGCCACACCATATCCAAAGAGGGGCTTCACCCAGATCAAGATCAGATCACAGCTGTGGCCAATGCACCTGCCCCACATGACACATCCTCCCTGCGATCCTTTTTGGGTCTTGCGTCATGGTACAGTAAATTTATTCCTGACTTTTCTAGTGTTGTTGAACCTTTACGTGAAACACTCAGGGAGTCTACAGAACAACAGTTTAACTGAACTGCTGAGGCTGAGCATAGTTTTACTGAAATTAAGAGACTAATTTCTCTCAAGAAATTGAGAGCCCTGCCCTAGCACTATACGACCCTGAACTACCTACATATGTTACTACGGATGCCTCTGATTACGGACTAGGGGGTGTACTGAGCCAACTTCATTCAGACAACACAGAGAGAGTCATGGCGTTTGCATCTGTAACGCTTTCTCTTGCTGAAAGGAAATATTCCACTGTTGAACGTGAAGCACTGGCATGCGTTTGGGCTGTAGAAAAGTGGAGAACCTATCTATGGGGACATCACTTTGTGTTACGCACAGATCATCAAGCATTTACTACCCTGCTCACATCCAAGGGCACTGGCCGTGCTGGACTGCGAATTGCGAGGTGGTCTGCATGACTACTTTGCTTTACATATGATGTTGCTTACCGCCCTTGGAAACTGAATGTGACTGCCGACTGCGTATCCAGGCTTCCACTGCCTAACACAGGAGAAGCTGAAGTGGAACCAGACATAGTAGCTACTGTTTTCATGGACTCTTTATATGCCATGTCCTTGTCTGAGTTCACCGCTGTATGTGACACTTGCCCTGAACTGACACAATTGTGACAGCAAATACAGAAAGGCTAGCCAAAATGCAGAAAGAATGTACCAAATGAGCTAGCTTCATACTTCAATGTACGAGACAAACTGGCTGTTGACAAAACACTTATCATGAGAGGTACTAACCGCTTGATTGTGCCTACATCACTGTGATCCAGAGTGGTAGACTTGGCACATGAGGGGCACCAGGGAGTGGTACGCGAGAACTGTATTGTTGGCCACAAATGGACAAAGATTTACAGATTTACAGAGTAAGATAGCTTCATGTGTGTCATACCAATACAATGACAGAACAGTGAAGACTGCACCTGCACCACTTACACCTGTTAAACTGCTAGATGGAACACGGGAAAAGGTGGCCATTGACATAACCGGCCCTTTCGAACATGCTACATGGGACTGTCGTTATGCCATTACTCTTACAGACTACTACAGTAAATGGCCAGAAGTTGCATTTGCCTCTACAGTCACAACTGAGGTGATAACTCGCTTTTTACGTACAGTGTTCAGTCGTGAAGGAAATCTGACCTGCCTGGTCTCTGACAATGGATGTCAGTTTACTTCCCATGAGTTTGCAAAGTTTCTGAGAGAGAGAGAGAGAGAGAGATAAAGCATCTGCGCTCAAGCGTCTATTACCCAAGAGCCAATGGAGCGATTGAGAGATTTAATATGGTATTAAAAGAGTGTCTCCAGACTGCAGAAAGAACACACAAGCCTTGGAAACAAGCAGTGACTGAGTTCTTACAGATTTACCCTGCTACACCGCATGCTACTACGGGTGCTACACCATTTGAGTTGCTGAGAAAAAGGAAGATGCACACAAAACTGAACATCCTTCCTGTCTCACACAAACTTACATCACACAAGCAAGTCAAAGAAACGGTGAGACAAAATCAACAAAACAGTAAGGCGTGCCCACCTTCCAAGTGAATGATGCTGTGGGAGTCCAGAGACCGGAACATGTCTACAAGGGGTCAACCAAATACACAGAATCTCTGAGTGTCGTAAAGAAGGCCAGACCAAGTACTTACCTTCTCAGTGATGGTCGGAAATGGAATGCCTCAAAGCTGATGCGTTTCCCAAAGGAAGCTCTACCTTGCATCAGTGAGAACAATGAGACTATACTGGATTGACTCACTGTGACAGAGAACATGCATGTTGGACAAGAACCAGGCCTTAGACGCACTACCAGAGTCAGAAACCCACCTCAGTGGTTAACAGACTTTGTGAGATGAATATGATACAGGATCAACATGTGGACTGTGAAAATTGAAAAAAAAATCATACTGTTCTGCTATGTATACAGGTATGTTCCTTTAAGAGAAGGGGAAATGTGTCCTGTTAATGCTGTTAATGCTGTAGGTGAACACTGGGGGCGCTAGAGTGCGCAGGAGGTGATACAAGTGAAAGTTATGTAGGTGGAAGAAGAAGAAGAATAATAAAGTGGAAGAATAGCAGTATACATGTCTCTTGGCTAGTACTTAAAAGACCTTTACAAAACACCACAAATAGAATATGTGAACGATAGAAATAAAACAGGGGAAAGCATAAGAACAACAAAACGTGGAAGTTGATAATAAAACAAACGAGAAAAAGTGACAACTAGTTAAAAGCAGCGCTCAATGAATGCAAAAGTTTTCAATTGTCGTTTAAAAATGTTCACAGGGCTTGCATTATTTATAGCATTGGGTTGGGAGTTCCATAGTTTCGCATTTCCTTCACGGCACTGTGGAGGAGGGTCTGGCTAGTCCACACAACATTCCAGGATGTGAGAAAAACGTGCTCTGGTTAATTGGCATTTCTTTAATCACAATCGACTTGGGCGGCGCTAAGCTCCGGACAGAGCCTCTGCAAAATAGCCTTGGGAAGGAACTTGTTTTCCTGGAACATCCTCTCGTTCAGAAGTTGTTTTAGTCGTGCAACAGAAAACTCAGATTGGACAGATCTGGCGCACATATATAGAGGTGTATGCCTCGATGCAGAAGGTCCAGGTTTCGAGTCCGACCTGGACGAATTTCCTGCCTGCCTTCCCCCTCTCTCCCCTTCCATATCTAGCTGTCCTTCCCATTAAAGGCTGAAATGCCCCAAAAAGAAATAAAAAAAAATAGATATATATACTGTATATATATATATATATATATATATATATATATATATATATATATATATATATATATATATATATATATATATATATATATATATCCCCTGATCCAAGAGTTTCAAAATAAATTCCCTATGGCTGTCAAAGACATTCTTGAAATCACATCAGTCAAATTAAAGTTAAATGTTAAATTAATTATAAAACCATGCCTTGTTACTATGGGTATTTGCAGTACTGTTATGTCCCGGATGTGCTTTCAGTGGCTCACAACAAGTAAAGCACTGCTTCATGAATTTATAGGGACTGGATTTGAAATACTGAAATACTGGCGGGTAAAAAACAGCTGGCTGGGATTGCCCCCACACTGTTTACACCCTTCCCCAATATTTTCACGGCCACATGCACTAACATGTACAGTGCACGCGGCTGGGCGAGCTTTTTAGGGATTACACACACATAGGGAGTGTGACTTCATTCTCTACCCTGGCTGCATTACTCCACTATATCTTTACATTGCAATATATTTGTTTGATGCTATATTAATATTCTAAATGTCGAGTAGAGTCCCTTTAAGTAAACGTTTTTTGCTTATTTAAACTTACGTACTTTTTTTGTATTTGAAAGGGACTGAGAGAGAGAAAGTGTGTGTGTGTGTGTGTGTGTGTGTGAGGGATGGGGGGGGGGGGGGGCTGTGTTAGTAATGTTTGCGGATTAGAATCCAATTTGTTCTTGTCCACCAGCTCACTGGCTGCTGGGAAGTCCCCACTGCCTTGCTAAGAACAATGATTGCTGGAGAAGATGAAATGACATGCTGTGAACCTCCTGCTGATAAAGTGTCCTTAAAAACACCCTCTCTGTGCACCATTAAGTCCACTTTCCAGGGATTTAGAGGGGGTGAAACAGATGATTTCCCAATTGCAATGCTCATGTCAAATCTTTTTGAGTCATTTTAATGTGTAGTTTGATTTTAATGCTCAAGAGTCATACTAAACAAAACAAGGAAATTAAGCAACGTTATGCTGTGGGAGAGAGAATTAGGTAATATGTGTCTAGAGCTACAAAGATGAATCGATAAGTTGTCAAATATGAAATGAATTGCCAACTATTTTGATAACTGAGTCATTTTAATGACAAAAAGTGAAAATTCTCCAATTTCAGCTTCTTAAATGTGAATATTTTCTGGTTCTTTCACTCCTCTGTTTTCATCCCTTGGCTCCTTTTTCTTCCCCTCCGCCTTCCTTTCCTTCCTTCCTTCCTTTTCTTTCTGTATCTATCCTGGATATCTTTGAGTTGTGGACAAAACAAGACATTTGAGGACTTCATCTTGGGCTTTGGGGAACACTGATCGACATTTTTCACCATTTTCTGACATTTTATAGACCAAACTAATCCATTAATTGATAAAATAATCGACTATGAAAAAATTCTATTCTATGTATGTGTGTGTGTGTGTGTTTGTTTGTGTGTGTGTCTGCCTTTATCCTTAACCCATCCATCTCATCATTGTCATCGCCACCATGGCAGTTGTCATCATTATCGGAAGAACTGCAAACCTTATTACCATCCTTGTCGTCGTCACAACCGCTGGCGAAATCACCAACAGCATCGCCATCAGCATCACCATCAAGGCGGCCACTGTCATTATCATAATCCTCATCATTATTCCAGTCACCACTGTGATCACTATCAGCACCAGCAGCACCATTACATGCATCATTATTAGAACCACAGTCATCATCACCCTCACTTATCCTCCTTCCTCTGTGCCATTTGTTTTGCCACCCCCTCCTCCTTCACTTCTTCCCTCCTTCCTCCCACCCTGCTCCCATTCCCAGCTCGCAAATCCCTTTATTAAATCAAATCCCTGGGCATCCTGAAATCTGCAATACAACCAAGGACCAGCTAAACCGCCAAAGGTTGCATAAGCTGTGTCCATCCCCGTTCACTGCCTGCCTGATTGTGTGTGTGTGTGTGTGTGTGTGTGTGTGTGTGTGTGTGTGTGTGTGTGTGTGTGTGTGTGTGTGTGTGTGTGTGTGTGTGCGTGCGTGTGTGTGAGACAGAGAGTGCGTGCGTGCGTGTGTTAGCTGCACGCAATCCATCAGAATTTCCCATGGCACCTACATACTACTTAGCCAGAGGGAAATGTTGTGTGCGTTTATGCTTTAGCGAGGAGAAGTCATAAGCAGGGGCCTATAACAGATTAAGGCTGCATGGTGCATCGCTTGGAGAAATGGGAGATACACTATCACGAAACACTAAGACGCCAAATGCCCAGCAGCCATTCTGAGTGGTCTGTGTGTGTGTGTGTGTGTGTGTGCGTGCGTGTGTGCGTGCATGCATGCGTGCAAGTGTGACACCAGTGTGTAAACATAATGGTTTTAAGGTGCTCCATTTCACATTTTGCCCCCATTCCTCTTCAACACATCTACTCGTACTTTTTATGTATTCTCCTTCCCTGTTTGTTTTTAACTCTCTTTCTCTCTTTTATTCATCCCTTGGCTCTTTTTTCTTCCCCTCCGCCTTCCTTTCCTTCCTTCCTTTTCTTTCTGTGTCTATCCTTCATTTTCTTTTCATCTTTGTTTTTTGGCCCTGGGGTGGTGGTGGGGGTGTCTTATTACTCTGTCTTAGACACTAGTAGGTCCAGCGGCGTACACATACACACGCTGTCTTGAGGCCCGAAGGCTGTTTGTCTTTGATTGAGACTAATGGTGAAATTACACAGGCTGCTGTTCTAAACAATAGTCTTCACTCACACTTATCTGGGTCGGTGGTACGAAAATGGGAGGCTGGCTCGGGGTGCCAACAGTTGCCAGAGGATAGTGGGAGGGAGGGGCATGGAATGCAGATCATGTTTCCGCCAACTGTGGAGCATCTCAAAAATCAGGTCTTTCCTTTCTTGGGGTCATACATACTTGTATGTCTTCACATTAACATCGACTCATTGTGTTGAGGGTTAAGCCAAAAACAATGTGGTAAAGGAAAAATGCAGTTGCTTGGCTTTTAACAAAAAATGTAAAGAGACCAGATCATATTATAATTGTTCTTGCCTCTCTTTACCAATCAGTTTTAGATTAGGTTAAAGCCCCTGAAAAACCTTTTTATATACATGTTTATACAGTCATGACTGAATAAGCAACAGTCAAAGTTAAAATTTGCATTCTTAGACATTATTTATACAGAGTTTAGCCTTCCCAAAATCAGGTAATCATCAGGAATGTGTGTGTGATTTGATTTGGAAATGTTTATCTGGAAATATAAGCAAACAACGCACCAACTGTAATTACACTGATTCAAATACTGTAAAATCCTGATTGGTGCACTGAATTACATGACATCACCTTTTTTCCAGCTGAGCCCCGCCAACCTAAACCTAGTAAGAAGAGCACAGACAAAAACACAAAAACAATATCATGAGAAATAACCGAAACTGCCACTTTGGTAGAAAGAAATTGTGAAGGTTCCCATTGCTCAAGTGGATTGAGAAAATAGTTGTTTAGGGCCCAAAGCACTTTACAGGCTACCTCCTAGCTGTATTGCTGAATTTGTGGTCCTGCACGAGCTAGAGGGCAGTCTCAGATCCTCAGGCAGGGGTCCTCTGATTATTCCTGGTAAATCCTGGTTCAGCAAGAAAGGTGACTGGGCTTTTGCAATCAGGGCCCCTAACCTCTCGAGCTCTCTGCCTGAGGATCTGACGCTTGCAGAATATATCTTTCAAATAACCCCTCAAAACCCATCTTAGGAAGAAAAAAAAAAGTACGCCTGTCAGACTGTCCTCTCTATACAAATGACACCATTGGTTACTGAACAGGACCATGTGTAACTGTGTGAATGATGGCTGATGTCTGTCGATAGCAGCACAATGTTGTTGTTATTGCCCTGCAAAACCACTTTGGTAGACTTTGACTGTGAAATGTAATATTTGACACTTGAATCACCCATGTCAACCCGTAAACCATGTAAGTCTGTTTTGAAAGATGCTATACAAATTGTATCTTTATTACGTGAAAGACAGATAGAGTTGATGACAAACATAAAACTAGTGAAAGAAATTAGGGCATTTGAAGCTAGCTCAGTCCCACCTGTGTGTGTGAGTTACAGTGCAGCAGTAGGGGATGTGAGGCATCCCATAGATGCACTCAAACAGTTTTAGATTCCTGCAGAGACTCAATTTCTCTCTCGTTCTTGTTTTACTGTCATGATTCCACAGTGTTCACTGTATGTTTACTGGCGGTGTGTGTGTTTGTGTGTGTGTGTGTGTGTGTATGTGTGTGTGTCCAGTGCAGTGGGTGGGCGATAACGATAGACAGATGAAAGGGAGGTGACAGCAAGAGAGAGGGAGAGAGAGAGAGACAGTGTCAGGGGAAAGAAAGCCTCATGGAGTGTGAATAAGGCAAGAACGATGATGTCTGTATGTGTGTGTGTGTGTGTGTGTGTGTGTGTGTCCAGAGTAGAAATGGCATAAATGTTCTACCCATCCAGACAGTCTGCTTTCTTATTTTGTCTTTCATTGTCTCTATTTCCTCCCATTTGACTGCTTGTCTGACTTTTTGAACGTTTTTAAAGTTAGAATAGCAGCAGCCCTAAAATGAACAGTCAGTTCTTCCCGTTGGAAGAATATTCAATTTAACTTTACTGTCATAAATACATCGGAATATAACATGTTCAGAAAGTGCAAAGTGCATAAGATCATTACTGATAATTAGAAAGATCATTGCCAGTAAGTGCTTAGTAAGTGTACAAAATTAACAATAAAACCAATATGGAGTACTGTATGTAGAGCATGAACACTAAAGCAATATAATAACATGTACGATGTAAGACTGTAGCCATATATACAATGGACAAACCCGTTGAAATGTCTCCTTCCAGTCTGCTTCATCTGGCTGTACAATTTAGCAGTGAGATGGCAGAATAGTGGGGAATCAGACAGAGGTATTGTTTTCATATTAAAGTATTCGCTTACCTGAGGGCAATGTCATTTTTCATTTTGCAATGGCATTAGAAATACAGCTTCTTTAGACTTTAAGAGTTAGAGACATTTCTCAATGCTGCCTGGCTAAATATTTTAAATGGATTCCCATCGATTAAAAGACTGACCTAAAGAAAAACAACCAAGCATTTCTTAGAAAGGTTTTGTAAAACTGCTCCTGTTACAGAGAGAACCATTGTAAAGGGTTATGGTACAAAGCTAGAACTACTTTATTTTACTGTAAATAGATATATATTTTTATTTTGTCTGTAGTCATTAACATAATTACTGGAAATAGGGCTTGGCGATAAAAAAGTCAAATATCACAATGTTTTTGACCAAATACCTCGATATTGATACCGCAACGATATTGTAGTGTTGACTATTGGTGCTTTCACAAAATATTTACTCAATGAGATTTTTGATAAATAATCATCAGGAATGTTGACATAATGACTACGTGATTAAAGACAAATAATAGAACAGTTACAACAGTCTGGTAAGTTGAGAAAATGACATCACTTTACTGTAATGCAGCCTTTAAAACCAGGAAACACTTATGCCATATCATGATATTACGATATCCAAAACCTAAGACGATATCTAGTCTCATATCACAATATCAATATAATATTGATATATTGCCAAGTAACTGGAAATGTTACAAACTAAATGTACGGAATAGTCCAGAAGTTTTACAAGTTTTTTTTATCAACACATCTTGCCATGAACCTACATTGTCAATAAATACAAATGACTGTGGTGTTCCCATTGCTTACGCCTCCATTACTTTGTGAAAAACAGTACGTGCTCAGTTTTACTATAAAAAAGGAAGTGTTTTTATTTTGTATAACTGTGTATATAACCTCAGACCTGGACATATTGGTATCTTTGCTTTTTTACCTGTTCACTGTTCTTGGCACAATGTATAACTGTTTCATTCTTACTTGGTGTTTCTTAATTTCCAAAAAAGGCTTTATGAGCTTTCCCTATATATGTATCCAGTATGTTTTCACTAACAAGTCTGAAACAAGACACCTGCTTAGGTTTTTAGCTGATATTGCAATCTGCGGTGTTTGAAACGCACCAGGCTGAAATCCGTTCTGTTTTGAATGTGTGGTTAACAGTTTTGAAGGCAGCGTGTTAGCATTTGAACAAAGTGCTGTTAATTCAGTGTCGTGCAGGTCGTGGTTAAAGTCGTGGGATAAATGTGTATAGTTTTGAAAACTGTGTTCAAGCAATGAAAAACAACCTACAGTTTGCTGCTGTGCAGACTATAGTTACAATTTTGCACACGTGACTCCACTGTCGTTTAGCGATCGAAAACAAACTTTAATAATATTTTGAAATCTGTCATGGTGTCTGGTGTGCAGTTAGCACACCAGACACCATTATTTCTGCCAGTTTTGGTGTGATGGAGCTATCAGACACCAACTATCTGTTGGTGTAATATGTTTGCGTATCGGTTATGTGTTGCTGTGTAGTGATTTAGACATATATATGATGGGTGTATCAATACATGAAATAGTGCTTTAGTGCAGTGTCCAGAGCTGACAGGGCTGCACTATTGTTACAATGGAATTTAAAATATATTAAAGTGCCTCCGCTGACTTTCCTATACAGAGATGATGCGCATCTCCCTGGGTAGATTGGATGGTGGAGTGTGTGTGTGTGTGTGTGTGTGTGTGTGTGTGTTTGTTTTCTGTGTGTGTGTGTGCGTGTGTGTTTGTGTGTGTGTGTGTGTGTGTTTGTTTTCTGTGTGTGTGTGTGCGTGTGTGTTTGTGTGTGTGTGTGTGTGTGTGTGTGTGTGTGATTTTGTGTGTGTGTGTGTGTGTGTGTGTGTGTGTGTGTGTGTGTGTGTGTGATTTTGTGTGTGTGTGTCTGCGCTCCCAGAGCCTAAAGTGCCTGAAAACCATCCTCAGTCTCAGTGGAGTTGTAATGGGCTGTCAGTGGCTCAGTATCCCATGAGGTTTTGCTATTCATAATGTGTGTGTCTTGTTGTTTTTTTCTTTTTGTGTGCGAGAGTGACTGAGTAAGAGAAAGCAAGAGAGAGAGAGGGTGTAATGGTAAAGTACATTGGCCACTGTGCAGAATGATCCTAATTGACAGTGATGGCCATTTCCTGGGGGACTCAAGTGAGGGACTGTGTGTGTGTGTGTGTGTGTGTGTGTGTGTGTGTGTGTGTGTGTGTGTGTGTGTGTGTGTGTGTGTGTGTGTGTGTGTGTGTGTGTGTCTGTGTGTCTGTGTGTGTGTGTGTGAACTATGTGCTGATTTGCACTTTACACTGTGTCCACAATTTAAAGATGTGTATGCCATATTGGGTATAATTTCAGAAATGTTATTACAGTCTATAATTTATATAGATCATTATCTATTGAGTACTGCTGAAAGCTGGAGTGCTGGATTAGTCCTTCTAAGTTTAGAAATACCAATACCTGATTCTGATAAAATACAGTTTTTATACATTGTATTTATTAACGATGTGTTTCTTTCTTGCTCTGCTTTTTTTTTCCTCTCGCATTTCGTCTTTCCGGCCATGTGCCATGGAGCCCAGGAGCAATTAGACACACACACACACACACACACACACACACACACACACATACAGACATGTGGACTTCTACACTTGTGAGGACCCTAGTTGTCATAATGCATTCCCTATCTCCAAACGCTAACCATCAGGATCACAACTACATGCCTAACCCAACCCTTACGGTAAAGTCACATTACACTCGGGTCCAACTAATATTCCTTCCAACGCCCGTCCACTTCTATTCATGAACAGAAGACACGACGGACAGATTTAGGCATGCCTTTCCACTTTTGCTGTAATTTTTAAAATATGCATGTATTGCACAATTAATTTTTGGCTTGCTGAAACTATGAGCTTACAACAGCCTCAAAACCAATCAATACAATGAACAATAATCACTCAGTCAAAGTATCTTTTACAAAGATTTTGCTTAACTCAAACAATGTCCCTAATCTCTGTGACTTCATAGGGGTCAAAACCTAGAATGTGAATTCATCTTCATGAGAGCAACATAGCCAATATATTAATAATATTAACAATGGCAAATAATAGGTGGTGATGGACACATGCCTTTGGTGTGGGAGATCAGGGTTCGAGTCCCACTGCGATACATCAACCATTGTGTCCCTGAGCAAGACACTTAACCCCTAGTTGCTCCAGAGGAGTGTGACCTCTGATATATATAGCAATTGTAAGTCGCTTTGGATAAAAGCGTCAGCTAAATGACATGTAATGTAATAAAAATCACATTTGTTACCTATTTTAGGCAGGTGGGACACAACCTACCTAGATGTGCACATATGCACAACACTCAGCACAACTCAACTCAAAAGCTTATTTTGCTCCTTAGAACCAGGTCTAGAGACAAATAGATGGAGCAACATATAGCAATCGGTTCATGATTAAGTCTTAGTGAGACAATTATTCTCGTGCGACTGCAATTTGTTCACCTAGACCACATTTTTACCTTAACCCTGAAACCAAGTTTTAACCCTCAAACAGCCTGTTACGGGCCCATCTAGGGCGGCAGGAGCATGTGAATGAAATTAACAAACGAAAAACAGAACAATCACTAAACATGGGTCAGTGATACAGAAAACAGAGAAAACTGTTCAAAAAACTGGACTAGTTACAAAGTTACACACAGAACAGACTAGGTCACTAGGCCTAACAAACCTCCCAGGTATATCACACAAAGAATAAAAGACAGAGGACAGAACTGAGGAGCTGCTGTCAGAAAACCGAGCATTTTATAACGGCAGATGTGATGGAAAAAACAGTCAGCAGAAGACACTCACCGGGCCGAGCTCACGACTCCAGGCAGTCAAAAAACTACATAGGAATACAAATATACCAGGCGTGTAGGCAGTAATGGGCCAGGTCGGGCGGCAATGGCCCGCCCACTTTACTCACTGGCCTTCCAGCCAAGTTTGATCAAAATACGTTTTGTTATGAAAAATATTCAAAAGTATGTAAAAATAAATAAATAACAGAACTAGTTGTGTGTGTTTAATGTGTATTTTCTTCTGATTAAAACAAAACTGTTTAAACCATACACTCAAACTATTAGCCTATATCAAACGCCTTCGGAACATAGTTGATTGCTATGGTAACAACAGGCAGGCTGTCCGGGCTGCCTTTAGCCACTAACGTTAGTTAGCTGGCTTTTTAGACAATGCACCGTTAAAAGTAGTAACCTTTCTATTTAGTAAGAAATGGTGAACACTGATGATGGCTTCTAGCTGAAACGCGTTTGTTTGCCCACATTAAATAAGAAGATAACTGATCTGTGAGTTTTCTGTGATCCTGTCACTGCTGTGGACTCGATACACTGTCTAAGACTTGGCGCCTTGCTGGCCACTTTTCATTATATCTTTCATAATTCAAACAATGCTTGGCTGGAAGTTTCCATTCTTTGATTTTCTTTTACTGCTGGTAGCGCATTCACTGCTCATGATCTGACCGTAGTCCTGAAGCAACAATGCTGTTGCATTGTTATTGTTACATGTGCGATTTCTGTCTGATGTAGGCTGTTCTATGTCATGCAGTATGTAAACGCCTTCTCTGCTGTCTGGGTTCATGTTTAGTTGCCACTTTGTGCAATAAAATGGTTAATTTTATAACAGTGCTGTGCAGAGCCAATGCTGCTGGTTCTGCCGGTGCAAATATGTTTTGGCCTGAATAGGTCTATCTAGGTATCTATATTGTTGTGTACAAACTTTTTAGACTGAGCTTTGTTGGTTGAGCATGTTGTAGAGACAGTACTGTTATTGCTGTTGTAATGCAGTATGTTGGAAGGTAAAAGTGTTTTCAGTTTGTCCTTTTTGCTACGTCTATGTCTTTTTGAAAATGGCCCACTCACTTTTGTACTGGCCCGCCCAAAATACTATTTCTGCCTACTCCACTGGAAAATACAAATACAATATACTTTATTGTCCCCATTAGGGAAATTTTCTTTTGGCTCAAAAGCTGCACACATGAATAAATAACTTGACAGTTATTAACAAATAATACAGCACCAACTGTACCAGTCACAAGAGTAAATTGCACATGAAGTATTGCACACATCCCGTGGTAAAACATATATTTACCTCACCCCACTGTGGAACGCCATGAAACTATTGCACATTGAACTATCTCTACAACTATCTCTACAACCCCTTCAGGCTGATTCAAGACCCCTCCGCTTCGCGTCGGGGTCCTGATCACCCTGTCGGGGTTGTATTCGCTATAACAACCGCCTCGCTCTACATTATCCCTTACTTAGAAAACTCATGTACACTGACACACAAACCGAGCCTCCTACCTACTGCTGTAGGATTGGTTATCCAGGCAGAGATGAGCTGCAGAGAGACAATCACAAGTAACATAAATAGAGAAAGAGTTGTGGTTAGTGAAAGACGAGTGAGAGTAGATTACAAGGCACAAGAGGTGAAATGCTATTTTCACACCAGTTCTTTCTGTCATTATTACTTTGGTGGAGGTGAATTCAATGCTAGTGTTTGTTGTCACCTGTGTGGCACAAAGTCTGCTTCTGGAGTTGATCTGATGAGTGTGTGTTACTTGAACTGGTCTAAGGACAACATGCAAGGCAATAAGGAGCTTCTCAAAAGGTCCTAGGTTTGAATCTTTCATAAATGCATCGGGCCAGGAATATCATGCGGAACTTGACTCATAAAAAGTCAAAAGAAATCAATGAGTACCTCTGCAAGGGCTAGAGCGAGGAAAACCACTGCCACAATCCTTAAAACAAAAGTGTTGATCTGTCCTAAACTGGCCCTGTATTATTTTTCTGTCAGCAGATTTACATCTGCCAATCTATGTTACCATCCTCCTTCTCCTCTCTGTCAAGTACGGGTGTCATCGGCCAGATAGAAATGATGTGCAACCGTCACAGTGATCACTGCAAAGCTCTTTGATGGAGAGAAGTGAGGGCTACTCAACTTTTTTGTTTGTTGCTAATGTCAACCTATTTTATCATTTGTATCATTTGTCAGTCTGGTCTTGGATCTGGTAAACAAGATACGTGTTTGTACCTTTACTCCATAGTTTAAATGCTGTTTTTTTATGATTATCTCTTTCCATACATCCACCTTTTTTCTGCTCTGTCTGTAGCTGGTTATTTGTCTTCTTTGACAGAGCATTTCTGGTTGCTGATAGGGGTCTGCTATAACAACGTTAAGTCCCTGACAGAGTGAAAACACCTGCATGAATTGTAGATGTTTCTCCTATTGCAGGCGCTAATAAGAAGTCACTAAGTGATTTTGAGGCTAGTTCTCAATTTGTGCTTTAAGGGCTTAATGTCTGTACTTAATGTCAGCCTCAAAACAGCCACATCAGTCAAATATCTTTTTTGTGTTGTTTATACCTTCTTCCACAAAGTAATGTGTGTCATATAAAATTCAGTGAGGTAGAAGCTCGAAGACTGTGCTGACTGAACATTAGGCTGCGTTATTATGATGTACTGTGCTTAATGTGATGACTCTAAGCAGATAAAGGGCTTCTTTTGTATTACTTGTGTCATTTATGTTTAGTATTTCATGCTTTTTTTTCAAAATACGCAACATGGTGTTCAGAGTCACCTTAAAATGAAATCATCAACTTTTTCAGCAACATGTATAGGCTCTAAACAGCCATGCACATGCAGGAGGTCACTGCATTTAGCATCGCACTCCTGTAACATTGTTGGAGTCACAGTGGACAGTGGTTGCTCGCGATGCAACTCGCCTGCCGGCAGTCAGATTCAGGTGTGTTATGCTAGGATCAGCTAATGTAGCCTCAAGCTGCTAGCCTCAAGCAGAGATAAGGGGGAGGGCTGGAGAGGTTTGGTAAGATCTCTTCTTTCTAACTCCACACCCCCAGATTCTTTTTTTTGATTGTGTCATTGCTAGGTGATAGACTGACAACCTGTGCGGGGTGTTAGCTTGTCAGTGCATGCTGGGATAGACTGCATGCTCTCACTCAATGTGTGAGTGTGAAGAGAAGATAATTAATTTTTTAAAGTTAGTGCCAGTAAGTTTATTTTTTTATGTTTTGAACTCCAGAAGTTGTGTTGGGAAATAACCTACTACTTGTTGAACTTAACATTATACACTTGGGGCCAGATGTACGTACATTTGCGAACGTAGCGTTATCAGCGCCATGGCTCACCCGCAGATAGCGAACGCAATGATACCATAGTTTACGCCATATTTACCAAACCTGCAGGTCATCCGTAATTAGCGCCTTTCTCCGCCCACTATACCGTAAACTGTAAGTACTGGTGCTATGATACGGCATGACTGCGATATTCCCACTGCTGATGCTATGACTGTTTGAAATTATCCTGATGCCAATATTTGTAATGTAGCGAGGAGTTTAACAACTGCTGGAATGTGAACTCTGAGTCGGAGATTCGATGTCATCTTTGATTTCTTCCAGTAACTGTAATCTTGCATGGCTGCTTAATCTGTGATCCTTGTGGCAAAACTCCTTTCAGCTCGTCTCCTTGGCCTATGTCTTCGTCTTGCTCGGATTACTGCTGTCATTTCACCAGGAGGCATATGTGAGGAAACCCGCTTCCAGGTTTACACCTGCTTTTAAGAGGCGGAGAATTTTCACCGCAAAATAGAGGCGCGCTATTACTGGCGTTTTTTGTACATACCGCGGAATACGTAATTAAGCGCTCTTTACGCTTCCCCTCCCATCTCTTTACGGTAAACTCCCACTTTCCCCGCGACCCTCCCATGAATAAATATGCATGACACGAAAAACGCAATTTGCCCTTTTCAGCTCCCACGACATGCAGTTTGCGCTTTTACATCATTGCGGCCTGTTGGTACATACCTCGCCATGATTTTACGCGCACGTTGCGACACAAATACGCCTGAAGTGGGCGCAAAAGCGTTAGTACATCTGGCCCTTGGTATATTAAACACTACATTCCATGTCCAGGGGCCCATTGTAAGTCAAAAAAATTTAATATATATATAAATATATATTTATTTATATATATATATATATATATATATATATATATATATATATATATATATATATACACCAGCCTCTATTCAATAACACAAGGTGCATTGTGTATAATTTAGAGCTGTACAGTATAAGATATATTGTCTCATCTTACATTATATGTGCCAAAGGAAAGCATTAATCATAATAGTAACTTTTACATTCCCAGCAAATTAAAATCATCTTGTTGAACTATTTATCAATGACAAAATAAGCCCTGCCAGCACAACAGATACATCCTCCTATTGTCTGTATGACAGCACAAGGACAAACCCGCACATCCAACAAAGACCACTGCTGCTCTTAAAGTATGCATGAATTACACATGAACAGGATAGTATCACTGTCCCTGCACAGGTGAAGTATATGTTTTAAGTTCTAGATTTAATTACCATACCTTGACACCTTAATACACTTATACACTACCAACTACTAACACGCCACAACATAAACTCAATGCCTTGATTGCCAACAACAAGAAACGATGCAGACCGCGTTCCGGCTGCACCGCGTTCCGGCTGCACCAGCGTGGTTCTGTTCTGTCATCCACCATTCATCCTACCACACCGGGAGCATCTTAGAAGCAAAGCGTTTTGCCTCCCCGACTCACAGATTACGTTGTTTTGGTCAGTTTTCCAGGATATTTGGGCTTCTACCATTAAAGTAAATAGCATACACAGTTAAATGGTTTCTTCCATTTAGTTCAGTTATGAACGACACGGATCAAAGATTTGTGGCTGTGTTTTAGTTGTTAAAATAATTATGTCTAAAATAAGGCCATAAGGCTTGTCAAAATCTGACTCCAATTTATTTATTCCCGCACCTTCTTTTATCAGACTTAAGTTTCCCAGAACACAAGGATAAATCTGAGACGAAGAGTTCAGTTAAGCAAGAGAACTGAAAGTCCAGCATCTAAGTTTACAAAACACAATTGTGGTTTCACAAAATGACAAAGTTTCAAAGTCTCTGTCAAATTATGAACACCGTCTGGCCAAAATTCTCATGTCTTATTCTCTTTGCTTGGAGGCGTTCCTCTCCTCTCTCCGGGCAGTTCCTTCCAGCTCTCGCACACACACACACACACACACACACACACACACACACACACACACACACACACACACACACACACACACACACACACACACACACACACACACACACACACACACACACACACACACACACACACACACACACAACGCATGCTCAAAAGGTCATACATGCTTAAAAGGAAAGAAAAACCTGACATCCTTGGATACATACATGTAAACAACACACACACACAAGGTCCAGCCCAGGAATGCATACACTCACTGTCTTGGACTTACTGTATATGGTCAAAGCTGGAGCTGAATAGGAATGTGTCCTCCCTGGAAACCGCTACCACATACAACTCACAGCAATAGACTTTAATACTGAAAATAACACATCTAGATTATAGAACTATTTCTACAACAGTACAATCGGGCGTCTTCACAGGGACTTTATTTTGAAAATTGACCGGATGCTCTAGCTGCCTGGTGAAATCTAAGGGTAACTCACATTCCCTGGTCGCTCAACTCCTCCCTAGACAGCTCGCTCCAATCCTCTTGCCAATCCTCTTGCGGTGGTATTTAACTGCACTGAGCCCTTTATAACCTTTAGGTTAACAAACGGACACAAAGGAAACCAAAATATATCATGGATATGGGTTGCAATCAACTGATAGTGCTGTTATACTGTATATATGGCATCTGTCTAGTCTAATACTTCGTCTAATACCTTGCTATATATCGTCATTGTTTTGTTATGGTATTCATTTATTAGTATAAGTACTGTTACTTTAATTACATTTTACTCAGATAAAAATACTTGCACTTTGCAGCGTGGCATACAACTGATCATCAATTATAAAGATACATTCTCAGTGTAGCCTCACTAGAGGTAACCAGAAAAGACAAACAAACAAAATGGCAGACAAATACAAAATCTATGGACAACACTGCAGTTTTTTACATAAGTACATAAATCGAATTGCCTGACACAAGCAGCAGTAGAATAAAGGATCGCCGAGGCAGACAACACGGAGGCTTGCTGGCTTTGTATTTAAGTGTATTGCGTTGTTGCAATCATACATATGGATGAACAAGTTTGTATACACCAGCTGCGTTACTACACTTTGCTTTGTGTGTGCGTCTGACTGTGTTGGAGGATGCCAGCTGTGCCAGTGGTTATAGTTTGCACTTGAGCTTTGTTGGGTAAAAGTAAACCCTGTCCTTACATGTACTTGAATGTACAAACACTCATATACTCTCACACTCACACGCATTCCCTGGCCTGCAAGACGCACACACACACACACACACACACACACACTAAACAACTGGGTTCCTCTGTAATGACAGACACTCCTCGCCCACAGCGGATTGTCGGTCTGACGACTTGCCATTTCTCATCACTCTACGCAGACGAGTGGGACACAAACATGCAATCGCTCCAAACCATACAGATGGAGAGACCCACTGACATGGATGTAGATGATGTTTATAATCACGATTTGAGTGATGGTGATTCTATGACACAGCATATCTATTCTAGCCAGAGACTGTGGGAATGGAGACATAGATCCCTCGAGCCTTGGTGAGGTCGTCAAAGCTGGAGGCAAGAGTTGGATCATAGCATGCTGGTGATGGGAGTCAGCATCAGTAAAAGAGGATACCATGTTTTGAGGGGGCTTTACCACGTCAGCATCAGTCACATTGTAAATTCACAGCACATTCTTTCTGGGTGGCTTAAGGCTGATAAACAAGCCCCCTTTTTTCACTGCTGTTTAGCCTAGGGTTAAGTGGGTTAAATTCTAAAATAGTCTTAACTCTGCAAGGTGGCTAATCTTGGATCACAGCAGGGTGAGCTAAGCTGAAGTGGACTTAAGTCTCGGTTATCCACTTTCAGATGTGCCAGGTTGACACAATAGTCAAGTGCTTTAATGTCTGTCAGCAGTGGACTACACCTTTTTTGAAAATGCAGTGCAGTAGCAAGGCTTTTCAGATGTCTCCATACACATTTGTGCAATGAACAATGAAATCATACTCTAAAGCATTACTTTGCATGGATCCATCTTAAATCAATGCTGACTAATGAGTGTAAACAAAGATTCACCTTCGTCAGGCACTGACAACTGAGACTTCATTGATATATTGAATTTTAGCCTCAGCCATGCATAAACTGTAGAGAGAAGTTGCTTAGTGTCTGAAATGCTTGTGACACTCTAGTGGGATAATTAAAATAAAAGTAAAAAATAAAGTGGTTAACCTCTTCATACCTGACTATTTCCAGCTCATGTAGAAATGAGACTAAAACATTTTTGTGTAAACTCATGTCTTTATTAAATGACCATTCAACTGAGGTATTATTTATAATGAGTTTAAAAAAATAACTCCTTTTCTTCTTCTTCTTCTTCTGTGTGTGGTTTGACCAGATTTGATTGACAGTGGGCTGGCAACATAAGCAACAACCCAACACCTGCCATCACATTTTAATTTAAAAAAACACTAAATCCCAATTGGTGTACAGAAATATGTGACATCACTTTTTTCTCAACTGAACCCTGCCCAATTCAAGTCAGTTAGAGGAGCACAGAAAAAAATCAAAAATACAGAAAATTCGAAAACAGAAAAATAAGCTAAACAGTTCTAGCTGTGGTAGAACAGCTGATTCAGAAAAACAAAATGAGGGACTTAAACTGAGACACAACAGGCAAAAACATTGTTTTTTGTACACAATATAAGATTTGGGATGTCTTTTTTACAGACTAGTGGAAAGAAAACATCCAAAATTTAGCATTACACCAGAAGCAGTTGTCTTAATGTAATAAACTGGGGACTTTTCATAGTAATATCTATTAGTTACATAATATTTTACCCTATGCACCTGAAGTGTCTTGCAAAATGTACAAAACATTTACTTTAAAGGCTGTTTTTTTCTCTCATACTCTGAGGCGGAAATCTCCACTTTAGTAGCACTTTCACACACCAAACCTTCGTAGTTTATCTATATTCTGAAGGTTTTTCTGGAGGGGTTTGTTCATATACATTTTTATGTTTTTTGTATACATTGTATTCATAAAAACATTCTTTTATGGCTGTTGACAGCATTTTCTAATGTATGGAGTGATAAAAAGAGATATCCAAAATTCGCTCTGTAAAAACCTTGGACTCTTATCTGTCAACAAAAATGAAACAAGAGCTTTGAACCTGGCTTTATCCAATGTTCACGTTGCTGTTCTGGGAATGTACGCAAATTAACACATATTTAATAAGATGAACAAGCATTTCAGAAAATGTAATACAAAATAGTATAGTCCTAAATGTAAGTAATCGACTGGGGAAAAGTTGTAAAGTTTCATGGTGATATCAGTTAAAATGTTTTCAACTAGTCTCTACCCAAAGCTGAAAATGTGTTTTACTTCATTTTTTGATTTGTCCGTCTGCCATGCTGGCCCATGTCAAAACCAACAGTTATTGGTTAAACAGAAGTGACTTAAGGCTGTTTTATGCTTCTGCGTCAACTCCACGCCGTAGCTACGGCGTCCCTCCTACAGCGTTGTGACCCTTTCGGTGTTTTACGTCGGGTTGCTTTGCATCGCGGTGCATTTCACCGCCATAACACTAAGGGTGATAAATCTGAGGTTATTTGCGAGGTGTCTGCCAGCCAGTTTATGTTATGTTAGCAACAGGTTAGCAAACAAACTTTAGCACAACTGCCTACAAAGTACTGCTTGCTGGCGAAGTGCTAATTTCAAAACGTTACTGACATATAGACACTCACACAACGGATAACCCCGTCATTGTAACCAAATATGTCTGAGTTTATTTGCAAAGCTGATGTCAGTGAACTAGCATGTTGCTACTCCCCACAGTAGGCTGCTTGAAACACCGACTATCAACACACAGGATGAGTTGACCAATCACAGTCCTTGCGGTCTGCGTCGCCTCGACGTGAAGTTCCAAATTTTTGGAGGCGCACGTCGAGCTACGGTGGAGGGCTCGGAGAGTATTTTTATTGGCTTAAACCAACACCAATTTGATGTGCATTGTAATTCATATTGAGTCTAAAGGGGTTAAACAGTGTATTGATATTTAGGCTTTTGTGCTGCACAATGTCTATTATTTCAAGTAAATTGCATTATGTTTACAATAACCTGAACTGCAAACAGATTATAAAGTCATTAGAAGCCCAGATAAACTTTGTATAATATAATCAGTCAAACATTTACATTCATTTCAATGTAATTGGATTAATTATGCAGGTGCGTCATAAAATATTCACTGCACTTTTTGTCTGTTACATCTCGCTTCAATTATAACAAATGATCTTGCACTGATGATTAATGAGGACCAATTTAAGTAAAGTGTTCTCAAGTATTTGGTGTGTTTGTTGTAGACCACATGTTTATGTGTGGCTGGGTGAGATGGTTTTCCCATGCCGTGAGTTAGTTGTTCAGTGAAATGTGGGATGGCAAGCAGTGACCCTGGTAACCTCGTATACCTTTTGCGTCCTGGGTGATGTGCTACCGTCGGACAGATATGGTCAACACAGGGGCCAGGGGTGTCAGAGTGGGGGGTGATTAGGATGACCTACACACACTGGAGCGCACACAGCAAAGGCACACTCAGGAACATCGGAGTACCTGATTAGTGTCAATACTGGAGTAATGAGAACAGCTCTTTGTAAAAAAAAGTAATAAATAAAAATGATGACTAATTAACATGACTGCTGTAAAAAAAAAGAAAAGAAAAAAAAAGACATGCTGCTTAGGGAGGATTACATTCTCATATACCTTCACCCTGAACAGAGATGGGATAATGAGTAAGAACTACTTGTGACTGCATAACTCATCAGTGGGATGACTGTAGAAAATATAAGTGCTCTAAATGTGGCATGGTCACTTACTTACCTTACTCTGGGCAAGATTTTAGAGCAGCAACAGATCTCATGCTCTGGTTTTCATGAACCATTGGTACATTTAGCTACAAAAAGTAATGCACTGTAATTGGTATGTATGTGTTTATTCCTATATGCACCACATTGACTGCCGCTGTTTAAGAGTGTGACGAGCCGCGGAGGGTGGAGGTCGGGGTGGATGGGTGGCTCATCAAAACACAGCGCTTTTAAGCGGGGGAGCAGAGTTTGTGTCCCGGGAAAAGTTAAGCGGAAAGCACAGGACTTTTACCCCGGAAACGGCTGTTAGTAGGGGCTTTCCGAGGGATGTTTGCACTTCCTAGAACTTTTTTTTGTCGTGTTCCGACAGGACATATTTGGGGATTTTTAAGTTCCTCTGGCCGCAGTACCGTACTCTTTCAGCTCCTACTTCAGAGCAGGGTCTTTTGCTTTTTCCTAGGTCTACTTGATTGGTCAAACTTATAAGTCACGCCCACTGCCAACCTGGATCTTGCAGACAGGGCAACAACGGGACATTTTTCTTTTTAAAGATAATTTTTTGGGCTTTTCCGCCTTTATTTGACAGGACAGCTAGGTGAGAAAGGGAAGAGAGAGGGGGAAGACATGCAGGAAATCATCACAGGTCGGATTCGAACCCTGGACCTCTGCGTCGAGGCATAGGCCTCAAGGTATATGTGCGCCTGCTCCACCCACTGATACAACCAGGCCACACACAATGGGACATTTTTAACAATTTTCACCTTCATCTTATTCATCATTAAATTCACTTCTGACAACGTTTTAGGCGAGAAATGAACTGTTTAGATTTTGAATATAGGCAGTCTTCCAAAAATCGTTGCCAAATTGATAATTTGCTTCAAAGTTTTCGGAGTTGAGAAGCTCCATAAAGTGAAGGGACAGTCAGATGGTGGCGGCCAGGATCGCTTGCTCGCCGGCCTCCCAGTTATGCTGGGACACACCGTTGTAAGCTGGAGGTCTCTCAGACCGGTCTCGTAAATAAGAGGCTTTTATTTCGCCGTTGACGGATTGTTTGTTTAAATATCACAACACATGTCCATCATGAGATTAAGGGGAACCTGTGGTTAACTGCCTTTTTGGCGTTAAGCGCCTGCGGGCTTGACAACCTCGCTGGTCCGCGGTCACACACACACGCACGCACACACACACACACATACACATACATAGTCACACACGGCCACAGCGCAGCAGGCAGAGAGAGAGCGAGAGAGAGAGAGAGACTTGTTTAAATTATGACATATACATTAGATTTAGTATATAGTTCATACTTTTTTTGCGTATTTCTTTTCTGATTTTAATGCTATAAATACCGTTGCTGTGCTTGCATCACTCCCTTACCCCTCCTACCAGTCCCTATGGCCACTTGGCCGGTGGGAATGCAAATGGGAAAAACGGTTTTGGGGAGAATAGTTCTTAGAACTGCTTAGAAGTGTACTTTTCCTCTAACTACGTTCCTGTACTATTTGGTCGGAAAGCCCCTAGTGTCCTGGGAGTACTACGTAAGGGACAAGTGTTTTAACCCAAACCTTGATTTTTTTTTCTACTGTCGTTTTGGTGCCTTATGCTAACTGTCATCACCGCACGACAGTCACCTTTTGTTGGCTAAACTTAATGGCAGTGGCGACTGAAACAACTGGAACTTCCTGGTTCCCTGTAACCGGCTCACAGTGACATTTTCTCAGCTAAACGTAACTGCAAAGACCACTAAATTGATCTGTCATGTGACCGGTTGTCACGTAGTCTCGCATGGTGTTGTGTCCTGTTAATGCTGTTAATGCTGTAGGTGAACACTAGGGGCGTTAGAGTGCGCAGGAGGTGATACAAGTGAATGTTATGTACGTAGGAGAAGAAGAAGAATAAAGATGAAGGATAGCTGTTATGCATGTCTCTCAGCTCGTACTTAAAATACCTTTACCGGGATGCACAGGTTCCTCCGCGCTAACTTGGCCAGCCTGGGCCGGGGAACCTTATTCCGTTCTTCGTAGTGAGTTTCTACCAGTCTGGTGATGGTACATCGTGATGGAATGTGACATACTGGTTCCAATATCCATCTCAATGAACTTGCAGATCCCTTGGGTAATTTTCTCTGCTCGTTGTGCATCGCAGCTCCTCTTTGCTAATGCCGAGTTGATGCTAGGTTGAGACTGAGAGCAGGACGCACCGCCACCAACATTAACCAGGGTTGGATGCACTTTGTGGTACATCATTTGAGTCGTGGCCGTGTTGTACTTATACACGGCGTCGCAGTGTTTGAAGTGAACTAAGTCGTTTATTAAATCAAAATGGTCCCACGCCACACTTCACCGTGACCTCTTCACGATTACTTTGGAATCAAAATGGAAATTGCAGCTAACTGAGCAGCCTATGGCACCCCCGGGTGGTAAAATGTTTAATTACTGCTGCCACACAGACACAGTGGAATTAATTTCATTGCTTCAATCACACTACACAACGCAACCTGCATTAGTTTAATCGATGACAAATTAACGTGATCGACGAAATTCTTAATGATCAATCGTCGATTAATCATGCCCATCCCTAATCTGGACAAAAGGAGGTTCGTGAAATAGTGATAAACGAACTGACTGTACTTTTAATGACAGGTACTGTGCAAGATAAAATTCTCTGTACTGTGCAAGTGAATGCCAGACTCTCTTTCCTACATGTGAACTTTCTGAGCCTGCAGTGAACCTATTTACATACTCAAGAGAGAAAATACCTGTTAAAGGGTGTATGCATGCCACAGTTACTCATGATGGGCATTCTACCACATGCTCATTTGTAGTGGAAAGTCAGGTACTGCTCTATTAGGACTAGATCTAGTTGCAGCATTGCACATGTGTATTGAGGGCTCAAAAGTTGTTAAAGCTGACAGCTCTGATGATCCTACTACACCGAGCACAATACCACAGAATGCATCCGAGATCTAGGACCGCTCTGGGAAACTGAATGTGACTGCTGACTGTCTGTCCAGAATCCCACTGCCTAACACAGGAGAAGCTGAAGTGGAACAAGACATGGTAACTACTGTTTTCATGGACTCTTTACATGCCATGTCTTTGACTGAGTTCACCGCCGTATTTGAAACTTGTCCTGAACTGACTCAGTTGCGACCGCAAATACAGAAAGGCTAGCCAAAATGCAGAAAGAATGTACCAAATGAGCTAGCTTCATACTTCAATGTACGAGACGAACTGGCTGTTGACAAAACACTTATCATGAGAGGTACTAACCGCTTGATTGTGCCTACATCACTGCGATCCAAAGTGGTAGACTTGGCACATGAGGGGCACCAGGGAGTGGTACGCACTAAACAGAGACTGTGAGAACTATATTGTTGGCCACAAATGGACAAAGATGTACAGAGTAAGATAGCTTCATGTGTGTCATACCAATACAATGGCAAAACAGTGAAGACTGCACCTGCACCACTTACACCTGTTAAACTGCTGGATGGACCATGGGAAAAGGTGGCCATTGACATAACCGGTCCTTTCGAATGTGCTACATGGGACTGTCGTTATGCCATTACTCTTACAGACTACTACAGTAAATGGCCAGAAGTTGCATTTGCCTCTACAGTCACAACAGAGGTGATTACTCGCTTTTTACGTACAGTGTTCAGTCGTGAAGGAAATCTGACCTGCCTGGTCTCTGACAATGGATGTCAGTTTTCTTCCCATGAGTTTGCAAAGTTTCTGAGAGAGAGATAAAGTATCTGCGCTCAAGCGCCTACTACCCAAGAGCCAATGGAGCAATTGAGAGATTTAATAGGGTATTAAAAGAGTATCTCCAGACTGCAGAAAGAACACACAAGCCTTGGAAACAAGCAGTGACTGAGTTCTTACAGATTTACCGTGCTACACCGCATGCTACTACAGGTGCTACACCATTTGAGTTGCTGAGAAAGAGGAAGATGCGCACAAAACTGAATATCCTTATCCTGTTCTGCTTAGTGAAAAAAATACTCATACAGTTCTGCTATGTATACAGGTATGTTCCTTTAAAAGAAGGGGAAACGTGTCCTGTTAATGCTGTAGGTGAACACTAGGGTGCACTGGAGTGCACAGGAGGTGATACAAGTGAATGTTATGTACGTAGGAGAAGAAGAAGAATAAAGATGAAGGATAGCAGTTATGCATGTCTCTCAGCTCGTACTTAAAATACTTTTACAAAACACCACACATTGCCAGACGTTCCACCACAGCGCTGCGGAGGAGGATCTGGTTAGTCCACACAGTATTCTGGGATGGGATGGGGTGCTCTGGTTTATTGGCATTTCTTTAGACCAATCACAATCCTATTGGGCGGCACTAAGCGCCGGACGGAGCCACGGTGCCTCTGCAAAATAGCCTTGACAAGAAAGTTTGTTTTGTGTACGTTCAAAGGTTCTTTTAGTCGTGCAACAGAAATTTCAGATTGGACAGACAGTCTAGCTAGCTGTCTGGATTTACCCTGCAGAGATCTGAGGAGCAGTTTACCATAGTCCTCATAAATCCACCGGAGTTTAGAACGCCAACACAAAGAAAGAGGAAGGTAACGGACATCCTGCGGAATTTCCGGCTGCACCTGAACAATCCTGGAAGTGGAATGTCATCGATATATATTATGATAAGCCAGAGTTTTATCAGTCAATGATAAAACAATAGTTTTAATTTTAACTACTTTTTGCCAATGAAATGGTCCCTAAGAAAACTCTGAGATTATTTTCCATCATAATAAAAACACGTTTTCAGTTATACTGTGTGTTTCACTGATGTAGAAAGACACATTGCTGTCATAAAATAAAGCTTTCAAAACCAACAACTCCCAATGGTGTAGATGTTTATACCATATAGTACTATCCCTAATAATAAAATGTTCTGGGCCAGTATATCTCTTCACATTCTTTATGATATTGTTACAAGTCGATCTTTTGACAAAGGATTTCATGTGTTGGACATCTGACTGTTCCTAATCAATGAATGATGAGTGTGTTATTCACTGTGAACTGTCCTTGATGTTCAATGATAGTTTGTTGATTTGAATAGTCTTGCTTTCTGAACAAAGTGGCATGATTGAGAGAAATTTAATTAAGATACAAAATGTAATTCCTAAAATGAATACTGCGTAGGTGAGATGGTTTGTCTATACAGTTCACACATATTTAAGTCTACTGCCAAAGCGTGGGCTAGCTAGTAATAGAAAACTCATTTGCAAGTGACTGAAGTCTTTTTTTTCTCCCTCTTTCATTTATTCAAAAAAGGATATAGAAAAAAGGGTAGAAAGTGCATAGAAAAAGTGAAGAAGAGAATGAGAGTAGGTAGTGCGTTCCAAGTCAATTTCTCCTTCCTCGGATTGACTTCAAAGCAACACGGCTAATCCTCCCACGCCTGCTCGTTAATAATCCGGTTAATAATCCGTTTAGCCGCTTTCATGCTGTGCTGTTTGTTGGCATTATGGTGCTGCGGAAGAGTGCAGGGAGGAGTCGTGGCATTTCTCTCCAATGTGCACCCCCACCCGCCCCTCATTTAACAACCAAAGGTATCTATTTGTGGCGTACCTCACTCCAGCCAACGCACACAGTAAAGCATCTATCTTATTAAGGCCTCACCATAACATGAATATAGATTTTTTTTTTATAACTTGAAAAGGAATTAACATTGTATTCTTTGTATTTCATCCCCTCAGTTTTGTGTGTGTGCATGTGCGTGTGTATGTGTCTGTGTGTGTGTGTGTGTGTGTGTATGTTATATGTATACGTTACTCGAACCTAGATTTCATCTAACACGCATGCGTCAAAGGTGAAAGATGGCTAACAACAGACCTGAGGCTGGCTCAGCATCACAGGTAAAGTAAATAACGTGTTTATTCAACATTTTTTATACGATTTTACTATTTTGATAGCACTTTATAATGATATACATTTCCGCAACTCATAGACGTTATTGCTTTAGCTTGCAACCTAACGATATTTACTCGCTGTTAACTTTAGCTAGTGCTAGACGACATTAGCATTGACAAAGTGCTCTGTGTTAAAGTAACATTATAGTTATTGATGTTAGAACTAAACTGCACTGTAATCATATTGTTTAGCAATGTCGACCAGATCAGTAGTGTTGACAACTGAGCCAGATATGAGTTAACGTCAACCAGCAAGTCATTGTAATGTTAATGAGCATAATGTGCTAATACGGTAACACAATATATATTACATGCAATACATGGTACTGTTAACTTATCCGTACCAATTCAACATTATGTAACGTTAGGCTAGATAGACATTCAAAACATTACAACTGAAGTATGTTTGGCAAACTAATAAGTTAACGTTATCATTATTTTGCAAGCTAAAGCAACTACTTCGTCTGGCTCAGTTAGGTTGCAAGCTAAAGCAATAACGTCTATGAGTTGCGGAAATGTATATCATTATAAAGTGCTATCAAAATAGTAAAATCGTATACAAAATGTTGAATAAACACGTTATTTACTTTACCTGTGATGCTGAGCCAGCCTCAGGTCCAGAGATGGGAAGTAACGAAGTACAAATACTTTGTTACTGTACTCAGTATTGACAGGTATTTTTACTTTACTTTACTATTTATTTTTGTGCCGACTTTTTACTTTTACTCCTTACATTTTTAACACAAATACCGGTACTTTCTACTCCTTACGTTTTACAAAAGTGGCTCGTTACTTACCCACTTACAAAAGCGCGATGATACGTAACAACATTGTTTGTGGCAGAACGTTCTCATTTTCATTCATAAATTCACCCCGTCTGTGTTGGGAAGCTCTGACATTTGGACCTTCGGGGTTTCCGTGGCCCTGGATCTGACGTGAGGTCACTTAACGTTACTAAGCAACAACAAGTTGCATTCTTTGCACAGTCTTTCCTTTCTCGCAACTAGTTACCTAGAGTTTGAACTAAGTTTTATAAGTAACGAGATATGAAACGTTACTAAACAGACCTAAATAACACTACTTCAGTGTTTTCAAAAGTCTGTCCCTGAAGCTGCTGCCACGTCGGGTGACGCTGCAGCTGCCACCAACGTTAGCCTACTGTTACCTGGTAAGTGAGAGTAGCTTATATGATACCGCGCGCGTGTGTGTGCGTGTGTGCGTGTGCGTGCGTGTGCGTGCGTGTGTGTGTGTGTGTGTGTGTGTGTGCGTGTGTCTGTGTGTGTGTGTGTGTGCGTGTCTGTGTGTGTGTGTGTGTGCGCGCGCCTGTGTTTGTGCTGTGTGTCTATGTGTGTGTGTACCTGTGTCTGAGTACAGCAGTAAACAGAATACAATGTTTATATGTCCTTGTTTCAGATGATGAGAGAGACAGTGAGAACTCCTGGCCTTCATAAGGTCAATGACTATGCAATATTAGAGTAAATTCTTAAATCTTAAATATGCATTGCTTTACACAATTAAATGACTATATGGTAATGTTAGTTAGCAATGGTCAGATAATTAACTAAAATAGAAAGAGTGGAGCTTTTTTCTCCTTCCATCTGCTTTTTATGCATTTGTTAGCCATGGTGCTGAAGATTGTAAACAGTTTATTAAATACTTTTGAGTAAATGTAGGCCCTTATCAGCAGATTTTACTGCTAATCGATACAAAAGTTGTATGATGATGCTAATTATTAGTCATGGTTTTGTGTGGCAGTGTAGGGGTGTCGGTTAAATGGCTTATGTGTGTGATGTGATGTCCTGTTGCGTTCAGGTTCGGTTGCGTTTCTCAAAAAGTTAAATCTGTCTTATCTTTTCTCAACTCTTAAGTGTTGTTTTTCCAGGACTTTAAATAAACGCCATCAATACTTAAACGTCTGTTGCCCGTGTACAGTTCGTATTCAGAAACGTCACAGTACCGACTGTCTGGGGTGTCGCTCTGGGACAGGCGAGTATGAGGCTGGGAGGGGAAAATCACAGTATACTCACTACAAAAAAATAGACTACACCACTGGTTAGTTGTACTCTAAAAGTATGCAGAACTTACATGTAGATTCCTTTAAATGTTGATTCAAAATGGAACTGGATCTGTGAATTATTACAGAATCACAATTGAATTCATATCTTGCTACTCAGTCAGAATCTTATTAAGCTGGAGTCCCAGTCTCTGTCACAATAATCATATATGTGATGTTTTAGGCCTTTTGGCAGACATCTATTTAAAATGTATACAATGGCATATATACATAAAGAGCCTTTTCTCCATGGCAACTGAAGTTTCTCAGCTTGCACTCTAGTAACATTTGTGGTCCAGGTAGCTTTGCATAAAAAATGGTTGTCATTCACAAGGCTACTTTTACTTTTATATTTTAAGTACATTTCCAAGCCTGTACTTTGTTACTTTTACTTGAGTAAATAAGTTAAATCAGTACTTCTACTTTTACCAGAGTATTTTTTAAGACAAGTATCTGTACTTCTACTTAAGTATGAGAAGTGAGTACTTTTCCCATCTCTGGTACCTTAAGGACAATAACAGAAAGAAACCATCAAAGTCTGCAACCATAAATTGCTCTAGCTAACGTTAGCTAATATTCGCTAACAAATGTCAACCAACGCTAATGCAGTTTTAAATGAGCCTTGATCAAATCACGTTAACATCAGGGACACAACAATAACATCCAGAAATCAGCAAACTATACATATGGCTAAAATTGTTAGATAATAGTATGGCTAAAATTGTTAGCTAATAGTATGGCTAAAATGTTTAGCTAGCTAATATTCGCTAACAAATGTCAACCAACACTAATGCAGTTTTAAATGAGGTTTGATCAAATCACGTTAACATCAGGGACACAACAATAACATCCAGAAACCAGCAGTATGGTTAAATAATTCGCGATTTCCTATTTTGTCTTTGACCCTCTGAACTTACCATTGAACAGCCTCAGCATGAGACGGGACGGCATGAGACCATAGACCTATATAAAAATGAGACGGGACGCTCCAGGGTGCAGCCATACCCGTCTCCATCTTTCACCTTTGACGCATGCGCGTTAGATGAAATCTAGGTTTGATTTCCTGCCCTGTGACGACAGTGACGTCATTTCAACTGTTCTTTACTCGTACCCACAAACTTGAATTTGTGTTCATGGTGAAGAATTCATAGTCGTAGAAATCAGTTGTACTCATGAATGTTTACAGTCATAGCTTCTAGAGTCACACTCACATGAAAATACAAATGTAATTTTATTGACTCACGTGTATGAAAACGTGGTTGTGCATGCCTGAGTTAATTTACGCACAAATGTTTAAAATATGAATACGAATTCTTAAAGTTGTGCATACATCTTTTTGAAAGCTTTCTTACACCATGCTTTAACATGCACACACACATAAACTCACATCATTGGCTCTCTTTGTTATCTTTCTACTCGCTCTCCCTCCCAGTTTTCTCTTTCATATTTTTTCTTCTTCCCTTTGCTCTCTCATTTCATTTATTTTTCTCACAGACGGAACTAAGCCAGCCTTAAGGTTTTGGACTGGAGTTCATATTTTCATAGAGCACGCTGGCTTGAAACTGCCATTCCTAGTGAGCCGAACAAGCGCGTTGCCAGGTCCCTCATGGTTTTATCTCTCATTATCTCTGAGACTTGCAGCCCCCTCTACTTGCCTTCTGCAACTGCTAGAACAGAGGGCAGATGAAAGATGAAACAATTAACTCCCATTTTGTATAATTAGGATAGAGAACTTGACAGGTGAACCAAAAAAAGAGAGAATGTGGAAATAATATCCAGCTCGTCCTCCCTATTCCTGTTCAAAAAGTCTACAGCTGCACAATGTGAACCACAAAGATGGATGGATGGGTTATTAGCTCTGTGATGGTGGTTATCAGAGGTCCATGCAACATTGTGATTTCCGCAGTTTTTGTAATTCAGAGAAGAAATATGAAATTGTCATTCGACACACTAGATCTGCAATGGTGAGTCGATTATTCAATAAACAGAAAGCACCTACTTTGCATTGTTTAAGTCATTTTTCAGGAAGAAATGCCAAACTTGTGATAGCTCCAGCTTCACAGATGTGGGGATTTGATGGTTTGATTTGACAGAATAAAAACGAAACAAACTGAAGATATTTGAGTTTTGGACGTTGGTCAAGGAAAACAAAGTATTTTATTACATCTCCATATGGGGAAATAGCCTACACCAGGCATTGCTCACTATTTTCTGACATTTTATAGACCGTACATAGAAAATAATCAGCAGCTAAATTGTTTGTAAAAAAAAAAAAATAAAAGCCTTAAAGGAACACAACGACTTATTGAGACATTAGCTTATTCACCGTAACCCCGACAGTTAGACAAGTCGATACATACCCTCCTCATCTCCGTGCGTGTCGTAACTCTGTCTGACGGCTCCACCATTAGCTTAGCCTAGCACAGATCCTGGAGGTAACTGGCTCCAACTAGCCTACTGCTCCGAGTAAGTGACAAAATAACAGCAACATGTTCCTATTTACATGTTGTGATTTGTATAGTCACAGCGTGTACAAATAACAACATCACTTGAGACACAGCCATCTTCTGACTGTATACAAACTGGGAACTATATTCTCAGAAAGGGAAGCAGTGCTACTTGGGCGGAGTAATACGCTTGCAGCTCTGCTGAGCGCTACTTGGGCGGAGTGATATGCTTGCAGCTCTGCTGTAGCTGTTTAATAGTCAAACTTTACCTAGCTAATGGGTTTTGTTGCTTGCAGGCTAGCAGAGTGTTGTGCCTAATTCGTTGTAGGCCTATTCATATTACGTTTGCGTAGTGTCCGTCTAACGTGACATAAAGAGAATGGCCAGGAATAATGTTTTAATTAATAAGTTATTGAAAGGTAATGTTACTGAAAAGTCAGATCTGCTGAAAACAACTTAGCTACAGTAATGTTACAGCATGCATCAATACACAAGACACAGCATAGTCAGGCTTTGTCTAATTTGGCTATATGGCAAGATTGTTTATATATATATAATTTAATAAATCCACAATGTTAAACTACTGTGACTGAAGTTGTTTGCAAGCTTATATGGAGAATAAAACCAAAAACATTTAAGATCCAGGCTCTTGCTGGCATAACAAGCATGCCAATAGTTTAGTTTCACAGAACTTAAAAAAAGAAAATACATTAAAGAAATACAAAAAGGTGATGGATATAAAAACAACAACCAACAGACATACACAAACGTAGACATACAAAATAAAAAAAATACATTAGAAATGTATAGCCTACACTGCATAATTAACACATAATTCAATTCTAATAAAACCTTCTGTACTTGAGATATAAATTAGGTATCTTAGGGCCATGACAACTGACACTGACTTTATTACTGTGTATCTTAAAGCAGGGGTCTTCAATGTTTTTTAGGCCAGGGACCCCTTAGCTGAAGAGAGACCAAGTAGGGTGGTTAGGCAAGGAAGAAAACTCTAGTTTGGGGTTAGAAAAACAACAGCTTTGGTTCGGGGCTAGGGTTAAGACTTTCCCTGTCAGTTGACATTTTTCTCAAAGGAAAATGACTGGCATAATGAGCGTGAGCTCCCTGCTTGAGACTAACGGCAACTGCATCAGCCAGCCTCCCTCTGAGCACTCGGCACTGTGTGAACTGCTGCTGCTGCTTTTTAAACGTTAACTTAAAAAGAAATGCTGCATTGACTTTCCCATTTTTTATCTTTGCTATGCACTGAATGGTCAGGCAACGTGTAATAGACACAGGAGACAGACGATTGTAATCCCAGCACACCTTAATAGGATTTAGTAAACCCGGAGATCGTAGAGATTACCTCAGGTGAACTGTAAATTGAATTCACATGCACACACACACACACACACACGTATGTTGACCTGAATTAGACTGTTCTTAGTTAATTAAAGGATTCAGTAATTAGTAGATTGTTAAATAGGGGACACATTGTCTTCCTCTTGTGCTGTAAGGTTTGCGTCACCTGGGGTTTCAAGACCAATGCCTTCTAACTGGAGCAACAGAGTGGAGGTTGTTAACAATAGCTGGTATCACAGTTGGTAAGACCGTCTTAGATCCACATGGTAAGCAGAGTAATCTCATGAAGAGATTTACCAATTATTGGCTTTGGAAGGCTAATACTAGCTCTGTGCAGTCAACGGAAAATGTCTTGAAACAGCCATTTTGAATGTCTATTTTGAGTCCTGTCAGTATGTTCGATAAATTGCCTAAATCAGAATCATAATCAGCTTTATTGGCCAGGTTTGCATAAACAAACAAGGAATTTGACTCCAGTTAATCTTTGCTCTCAAAGTACAACACTCACTTAACATATAAAGAATAAAAACAGAAAGGACAGTGAGAAATATACAAAATACTGTTAAGTATACAGTATAACAATACAATAGAATCTACAAATGTACAAGAAATATACAATAACAATTGAAGAGAGGAAAGGAATAGTGCAATATCAGTATAGACTGAGATTTAAATATAAATATAGTGCAGTGCGCAATGGCAATATATCAATAACAATATTGTAATTGTAAGATTGAAATATACACGAGGTAGCAGAACAGTGTTGATTGACTTTGTTCAGTGTAAGGGTGGGGGCTATTTCTGAGTGTTCAACAGAGTGACTGCTTGGGGAAAGAAGCTGTGTAAAATGTGCATGAAGATGAGCTTGTACTGAGAAAAGAATCAATATATTTTGCGTGGGCATATACTTCTCTAAGTTACACAATACAGAAAAAAAGACATGTAAATCCTGTCAGTGCATAGTTGTGAGTTTGAGAATAAACCCAAATGATCTCTTCAGTCACCTGAAACACACCCATGTCATACAATTTGACCAGGACATGTTTCAGACACAGCCCTATCTATTACATAAGCGTCTGCTTTTGACTGTTCCCCTCGAGACACCCCAAAGATGCAATGACGAAAAAAATGATTATTCAAAAAAACAATGTATAATATATTGTTTATTGTGATAATTGCAGGAGATTTTTGATTTTCTATTTCCGCGAATGCCTAAAAGGGCCCCTAAACCTGCATTTGATTGCTTTCGATTTTTGGTTTGTTTTGAATGTTTTATGGCCACTTGTGAGCAGCACAACAAGCCGTAAAGATGACCTAATGTATTTTCACTGTTAAGTTATTGTTGAGCATTCATTTGGAGCTGTGTTCCTGTCCACGCAACATGATTCTAATATTCACTTTCCTTTTATCCCCATTTTATATGCCAATAAACTGCTAAATGCTTCAATTTGTTCACATGCTAACAGGGGTCGGCGACCTTTTTAATATGAAGTTTTTTTTAACGGTACTGTAAATAACATCCTGTGCTCCTGCAAATGGCTGTGAAAGAGATCATTTGGCATGCGGATTGGAACATTTCCAAACGTTTTTGCTAGTTTGTCATTGGTTGAGTTGCCGCATGTCAATGGTGGCACAACGTGCCTAAGATTGTTGACCCCTGCGCTAGTAGGTAACTTTGTCTGTCAGCTGTTGCTAGGCTGGCGCTACTGTGCATTGGGTTTATCCAAGGGGACAGGCTTCTCTTCAGAGAGTGAAGCCTCCTATGGCGCCATTTTAATGCTACCAGACTCTCACCCGCTGTTAGCATCCCATTGACTGCCATTCATTTTGGTGTCACTTTGACAGTGAATAACTTTACATCTGAAGCATTTAAAGACTCAATTTGCCCATTGTTTATTTCTCAAGAAACACGACAATGTATAAAAGGCTCCATTACCTTGTATCTCACGTTATGGCTCTGTAGTAGACGTTTTTGTAAAAATAAGCTAACGATTGTGTCATAACCAAGCGACCTACTGTCGCATAGTAGAGGAATTACCGTACAGTACAGGAGAAGCTGGCAGGCAGTTTCGACGTACATTAGCTGTTTAGTTTAATTACTAATATTAACAAGCATTTTGGTTATCAATAATTAGCCTGTGCCTATGTTATCTCCTTACATATACCTACGCTCTCCGTCTCTGCAAGATTCAGAATGATTGAGATTTCTCTTGGCACAGCTACCAGAAGACTTACAACGTTCAGACACGTTGCTCACGTCACCACTACGTCGGCAAGCTCAGTTTGCAGCTGCACAGTAACGCTCGAGCCTAACTGAAAAGTGCTTCTAATAGACTTCACTCGTCTCCGTCCAGAGCAGTGGGATCGGTCGGTCCATTTTATATACTGTCTATGGGTTTATCAGGGCTAAGTGCTAAAATGCTTCGTATAGCAGAGGGGAACCACAGAGTCGGGTGATACCTTTCTTTTATTAAATAACAAGTCTGATCCATTGCTAATATATTATTATTGTAGTTCATTTATTGTTACTGATGTAAATGTGACAATTAATGGTGGTATTGATTTCTCTTGATATTGCCCAGCCTTACCACCGCTTTTTGAATTGGCTGTTGCATTTCTGTGAATGTGTTGGGTCCCTGTAAGTGTATACATGCCAATTTGTGTGTGTATTTGTTTGAGCACAATATTGGCAGTGTGAGGATTTTCAATTATGAGTAGCTGTGCTGGAAGAATAAGCAGTGAAATTATTGGCTAACCATTTGTATCATTTGCAATTAGTTTAAGAACTAAAGCTTGATTTCCTTTCTCTCTCTCTTTTCATCCCTTGGTTTAATTGGCTTTTCTGTGTAAAAATATGAAAAGTCACTAAGACGGCGGCAGCTTTCCATTTAAACAGATTATGGATGGAACAGTTACCAGTGAGGGCCAAATAGCCCTTTGTAATCCTCACAGAGGACATTTAATTAACCGGCCTTCTTTGCTGTTCCTATATATATATATATATATATATATATATATATATCTATATATATATATATATCTGCCTTCATTTTCTTTTCTTTTTCTCTCTTTATTTCCTATTCCTTTTTTCTTTCCGGTCTCTTTTTTGTCTCATTTCTCCTTTTCTCAAATATGGAGTGTGTATAGACTAGAGACCATACCTGCATCCGCGCGCACACACACACACACACACACACACACACACACACACACACACACACACACACACACACACACATTGCTGTGTTGTCAGGTATATTGATATTCTTCTTCAGAGGCTAAAAGACTGGAATAGTTTGTGCTGCATATTAACGCTAAATGAGAGTGAAATGAGGAGTTCCACAATATGCCTTCAGTACTGTCAGCACAATGTAGAGCAGGAGGGGGAGAGAAAGATTGAGAAATGAGGTAGCCAAGAGTTTGAAAGGTGCTGATTGGGGTCATTGGAGGAGAACAGCGGAGGAGGAGGAGGAGGAGGATGGGGGTGTCTGTTTAATTAATCAGCTGTTAACTGAGTCCTTTCCTATTTGTCATCCTCAAGCTCTGTCACAGTGTGGTTACACAATCAATGCACACTCACTTCTGTGTCAACACACTATGTAATGTCTAGGGCTGCGCACTATTGGAAAAAACTGCGAAAATCATGCGATATGAAAAGATATTAGGGAAATGTCCTCTCTTAAAGGGGAAGGGTCAGCAGGCATCATTAGTCATTGAATATGAGAACCCTGCGAGTTTTCATTTCGTATCAAGCAGCAAAAAAGTTGTAGCATTTACATCTCATGTCCTCCGGTGTGACTATTGCACATTATCACATCTTCATTTGATTCCTGTAATGTTGACTCTTACTGTGTACCACACAGTAAGTCTACTTGAAAAATCCAAAACTGCCATTTTTCTATCCAACTCCAGGCTATGGTATAACCCCTATGCCGGGTCAAGATCTCCCCAACTAACTACATACCTGTGGCCATTCTCTGACACATGTCCTGTCCAAAGATCCGTCAACACTGGAGCAAGTGGGTGGGAGGGGTTTACAGGGCCTAAAACCTGAATCGTGTCTCCTGTAGGTCTTACTCAGTGGACTAAATCACATGCACTTAAACATCCCACCTTTAACCTTCCATATTTCATATTTCTGATATTGTGAATGCAAGCAGAGAGCCACTGCAGTCTTCAGCTGCTTGATCTGACAGACAGCAATCTGTCCACCCTGCTGCGTCTTGCCCAATCATGTGGATTATCTGTTGGACAGCAACTGAGCTGTGAAGCAGAATGGAACAGTGTTTTCTAGCTTGTGCCATCAGTTATTACTAGGGCTGTCAATCGATTTAAAAAAATATAATCAAATTAATTACAGACTGTGATTAATTAATCTAAATTAATCGCATACATAATTTTACTGTGAAAGTATTTTAAATATTTCAATTCAAATGAATCAATGAACAATCAGCATTAGTGACATTAAAGTTAACAATATATTTTTTATTATTATTTTCACTGTTCAAACAATGACCCTAACAATCAACAATATGACCTAATATGCTGAGGAAATAAATTCAAAAGGGTATTTTACAATAACTACGAATGCACCACGAGGCTGTAGGTTACCAATTTCATTGAACGCACCGTCTCCGTCTGTGTTTTTCCGACAACGGCAGAAACAAAGTCAAACTTTACACCATTTAGCGTTAGCTGTCAGCATTTTAACCGTGTTTAATCCAGCTACTAGCTAGCGGAAGGCTAACGTTACCTGCTGTTGAGTGTAGTGTTAACTAGCGTCATGTGCAGCATTTCTGTTGCCTGTCCCTCCTTCATTTTACAGTTGATGGTGACTAGAACGGCTCCAGGTGAAAGGTCAATATGGAATGGATTAATCTGCGTTATTTTGACAGCCCTAGTTATTACACCCATTATTATATCTTATAATAGGGCTGGGCAATTTTATTGATTCTGCGACATAAATCAATATTTCTTTCCCAAGAAAGTATTGATTTTTAAGCCGTGAGTATCGATACATAAGTCCCATTCAAATCCCCCGTGTTTACTGGTGTTTACCCCATGGTTTACCACCCTTTTGCGTAGCAGGAAGAGCAATTTGGTCAGCCAGCCGCTACTGTCGCTGTAGAGCAAGTTACCCGTACTACCTCTTCCTGTTTACGGAGTCAGGTGAAACTGTCTATGGGTCAAACTACCGCACGTGTACCACCTGGATACTCTCAGCACAGATCGGATACTGACAGATACATTGGTACAGATCGGAGAATATGCAGGAAACGTTATTACAGACGGAATACTCGACACACTATGTGAGCTTCCCCTGCACGGAGACCAGCACCTCAACCAGCGGTGTCGCTCAATGCTGCTAGCTGGCTAGGGGAAGCTAACGCTAGCTGGCCACCTGTCCCATCAGTCCTGCTTCCAAGTGTCCGACAACAAACTGGACTAGCTACATCCAACTTAAACGAAAGTCCCAAGCGAGTTCAGAGACTGCTGTGTTTTTTCTTTGTGGAAACATGGCTGAACAACAGTGGACCGGACTGTCGAGCTACCAGGCCTGCTAGGCCTCCGAGCTAGAGATGCTCTGTCGCCGGTGGGCTGTGTTAACGTTCTCTTAATACATCCATGGTGTTAACACGGACTGGTACAGAAATGAGGTGATTTGTATCCAACTAACTGCTGGTAGTTTGACTGTTAAATGCTGACCATTCTACAACCCCAAATCAGAAAAAGTTGCGACAGTATTAAACACACAAATAAAAAAAGAAAGTAGTGATTTCTAAATGTACTTCACTTGTATTTCATTGCAGACAATGTGAACACAACATATTTCAAGTTTTGTCTGGTCAACTTAATTTCATTTGTAAATATACATCCTTTCATGTCATTCAGACCTGCAACACATTCCAAAAAAGGTTGGGACAGGAGCAATTTAGGGCTAGTAATCAGGTAAATTGGTTAAATAATGATGTGATTTGAAACAGGTGATGTCAACAGGTGATTGTAATTATGATTTGGTACAAAAGCAGCATCCAAGAAAGGTCTAGTCCTTTAGGAGCAAAGATGGGCCAAGGATCGCCAGTTTGCCAAAAAATACGGGAGAAAATTATTGAAATGTTTAAAAACAATGTTCCTCAAAGAAAGATAGGAAGACATTTGCTTATTTCACCTTCAACAGTGCATAACATAATTAAAAGATTCAAGGAATCTGGAGGATTTTCAGTGCTTTCAGTATAGATGAATGACGATTCTGAGGGATCGGAGATCACGGTTGTTCAGCTTAGGCTTGCGCCCTTGTCCTTTACGCACTGAAAATCCTCCACATTCCTTGAATCTTTTAATTATGTTATGCACTGTTGAAGGTGAAATAAGCAAATGTCTTCCTATCTTTCTTTGAGGAACATTGTTTTTAAACATTTCAATACTTTTCTCACGTATTTGTTAGCAAACTGGCAATCCTCGGCCCATCTTTGCTCCTAAAGGACTAGACCTTTCTTGGATGCTGCTTTTGTACCAAATCATAATTACAATCACCTTATTTAACCAATTTACCTGATTACTAGCCCTAAATTGCTCATGTCCCAACCTTTTTCGGAATGTGTTGCAGGTCTGAATGACAGGAAAGGATGTATATTTACAAATTAAATAAAGTTGACCAGACAAAACATGAAATACTTTGTGTTCACATTGTCTGCAATGAAATACAAGTCAAAGTACATTTAGAAATCACTACTTTTTTTTTTAATTTGTTTTCCATACTGTCCCAACTTTTTCAGATTTGGGGTTGTATACCGTGGCCTTTGGGGGAGCCCACATTTTTTGGGGGGGGTCGTGCGCTTGCGACTTACAATGATACATAACAGCTACAAGTGTATGCACTACAGGATTTACACCATTATACTTTATCGTCAGGAATTGATAGGTCAAACAGCAAACAGCCACCCACATATAGCCTATAAACAAAGCGTCAGGCTGTCTTTGAGATTTCACATGACACAACGATTTCAAGTTACTGGGCTACCGAAGAATTCCATAATTCTTTTGTTCAATTAGGCCTAAGCGATGCACCTAGGCCTGCACAATTAATCGAATTTTAATCACGATTTTGGCTTCCCACGATCAAATGCTTCATTCCGTTCATTCCGCTCCGTATCAATCCGTTCTTAGCACTCCGCTGTCTGATCACGTGCCTCTGTGAGCCAATCAAAGTTGTTCCCTGCGAAGCGCAGCTTAGTTTCTAGATTTAGACAGTCCCAGAGGACAGAGTAAGTAACATGAGGAAAATTCCACAACAGACAGCAGACGGTCATAAGTCGGTCGCGAGGTTTACCAGTTTACCAGTAAATGCAACATTTTGTCCCGTCTGTGTTGTTTTTCAGACAGCAGCAGTGACCAGAGCTAGTTTGTGTCTTTTATTTCATAGCTTTAGCGGCAGACTGTTGTACGTCCCGCTGTTGGAATCCTCTACTGTGAAATACAGTCACACTACACCGTTTAGCTGTCAGCATTTTAGCCGCATTTAATTCAATTACTACTGCAGCTAATGGTAGGCTCAAGTCAGATGCTGCCTTACCTATGTTTCACCCGTTTCAATTGAAACGGGCCCCGCCCTCCAAGGGGGGCCCCAACAGACCAGCAACTTCCCATTCATTTTCTCCATAGGATATTGATTTTCAGCCATGATGTCTAAACCATCCAAAGTCGATTGACCATGAGCTACGAGGTTGTGAAACGAAAGTTTCTGCTCCTTTAAAAGCCACAAAGTATGAAATCAACCTTGTAAGCAAAACACTGACGTCTCTCTTATTGGTCGAACTCGCGGTTACCACGGCGACGTTTACTGCCCGTTTAGGCTATACCTTTGCCTTTTTGCCGTTAGGTTAAAATTAAGGGTGCTCCGATCAGGATTTTTGAGGCCGATCACCGATCACCGATTGCTGGCAGACGTATCGGCCGATACCGATCACCGATCACTTTTATGAACTGAAAATTACGCCATTACATAACAGTCACACATGTTTAGAGAATGTATCAGTAACTGTTTGGCTTTCTGTCCTAGCTCAAAATCGAAAAAATGTCCTTTCAATCACTGCACATTTCTTCAGCACACACAGACACACACAGTCAGTCACACACACACACACCGACACACACAGTCAGTCACACACACACACACACACTGACACACACACGGGAAACAGCTGTTTGAGCGGCGCTGGAGCTGCTAGCTACACGACTCACACACACGGACCGACACACACACGGACCGACACACACACGGACCGACACACACACACGGACCGACACACACACACACGGACCGACACACACACACACGGACCGACACACACACACGGGGAAACAGCTGTTTGAGCGGCGCCAGAGCTCCTAGCTACACGACTCCGCTCTGCCTTAGCGTTAGCTAACTTTGAAAACTCCTTATCCTCCTTTCTGTGACTAACCTTCAAATGTATGATGAGGTTGGTGGTGTTGAAATGTCTTTGGAGCTTTCCGCCTCGTGGTATTTCCTCGGTACACACGTTGCTAATCGCTAGTACTGTCTTTTTCCCAGATAGCAATGAGTCGGCGGACCACCAGCGGTGCTCCAGAGGCAGTAGAAGCGTCAGAATGGCGTAATTGCAAACACGTTTGCCGGAGCACCACCGGTGGCAGCCGCTTTTTAAAAGCAGTAGCCGTCTTCCTAGCGTCTTCGTTCCGCCAACTGCTGTTCTGCCACCGTTCAGACACCTTGTAGAACTGCCAGACCGCTGAATGTAGGGACGCCGCCATTTTGAAAATGTTCTCAGGAGTAGTGTGCTCCTAATACATCCGTGGTAGTGCGTCATCTGATCGGCCTATCTGATCGGCCTTTATGGAGACCACCGATCAAACTATTTAAAGCCATTATCGGCCGATACCGATCGGTGGCCGATCGATCGGAGCACCCTTAGTTAAAATGTTATTTTGAGGAAAATAATTTTAAGAGGAAATGAAATGTACATGTGCCAGTGGTGCTGAAAAACGAAAGATATCGGACAACAAAAGAAAAGCTTTATTCAGTTCACCAAAAGTGACCACTTTCTTTGGTCCAGCATCTGTAACCCTACCGGTGACAGCAGCGGCCGAACCCCCGTCACAGGATGCTAGCCAAAATACAGATTATCCGTCTTCAACTCAAACTGCTGGCAATAACAATGACCAAACATTGTTAGTAGAACAAGAACATGACAATGAAGTTCCTACCGCTGAGACAGGTGAGGAGATGCCAGGGAGAAAGCCCCGTTGGCGTTTACAGAGACAGACCCGGGGTGCTGGCCAGAGCATATTGCCGATGACCAACGAATTGCGGTCCCGTTCAGATAGTAGTTTAACTTGCCACACAAAGCCAATCACGCCGCCGTTTTAACAAGGACATATATTTTATGAAGATGAAAAATAGAGAAAAGATAAGTAGGTCATGGTTGGTGTACTCAAAATCATCCGATTCATTCTTCTGTTTCTGCTGTAGGCTACCTTGTTGCCTGCCCGGTGAGCTGTGCACGGTGCTGAAATAATGCGGAGCCTATCGTTATTTATAATAAGTTTGGTTCAGTGTCAGTCAGACACTTTTTCTTTGCTTTTGTTAAATAATTCAAGTTGAGCGGATGTTTGAGCTGTTTTTTTTAAGTCAGCCCAGACAGCTGAAAATATACTGCGCAAATCAATTAAGCAGTGAAGTTGCCCTGCGGGAAAGGGCGAGGACTAATCCAACGTAAAACGCTGTATAATTATAAATAGTTTTAATCAAATAAGGTTGGATTATTTCTATGTTGAGCTGCCTGTTCATGAAGCGGAAAGTGCACGTAATAAAACAATATACCATTGATGCAAACCAACAGGAATCCTTGCTTTTTCTGGTCTATTATGTTTATGTTTTATGTGGGTAGGGCCCCATATTAGTTATTGAAACGGGCTCCCAGACGCTTAAGGCCGCGGCTGGCTAACTTTACCTGCTGTGTAACGTGTTATTAGTGTTTAGCGTGACATGCAGCAATGTTTGTTTCGGAGCATCAGAGCGCAACGCAGACATTTAAGTGGCACCGTAATGAGGCACTGAAATCCGCGTTGCTAATTTCGTCCGGTAGATACCGGATTTTAACATGTGCCATTAACATGAACATAAAATTGCGTTGCCTGTATCTTGTCACGCAAACGCGCAAGTGTGAAAAGCGGTCGCACAACAGCTGAAATGGCAGTACTCCTTCATAGTATCCCTCAACAAAGGAGGAATGTAGCATAATATGGATGTATTAGCTGGAATGTAGCACAATATGCATGTGATAGCAGTTATAATTAGCTGCTATTATAATAATGTGACTGTAATGTAATTATAATGTGACAATAAAATTAGTTTAGGTTAAAATCAACAAATAATCGTGTTAATTAGGCTAATCATGATATCAATATTGATCAAAATAATCGTGATTATCATTTAGGCCATAATCGTGCCGCCCTAGATGCACCCAAAGCTTTTATCCTTAACAAACAGCCATGTCGGCTCTTCCAGTCTCTCCACTGCTGGCTGTTCCAATTTAACAGGCGAGAGGAGCAAGAGGGGTTCGGATCGTGACCGGCCTCTGACGAGCTGTTACCACTATGGGATTATATTTGTGTCTTTAATCCCAAGCAAAATTTCTCAAGTATCAAACAAAAAACACTAACTCAAGCAAAAAAGTTGTCACCTCAAAGGTAAAACTTGCAAACAAAACATTTGTGTAGTCGTAAAGTATTGGTCTTTTATTTATTTGACATTATGTCCTTTTGTTTGCAATTCCCTCTGCTTCTTTCTCAATGATCAGTGTTTTGCTCTCTCCATCACGTTTGCAGTTTTGCTCCCAGCTTTCTCGTTTGCGCTCCAAAGTCTTTTGTTTGCGATTCTGACACAAACCTCTCGCGTGGGCGGGTCTTACAGGGGTGCGTCCTCATTGGCTAATGTATTTGGCGGTGTATTTGTGAGTGACGGCTCAGTGCCTGCCTACCTGCCCGTTAGCTAGAGATTTTGGAGAATACACAAACGAGTCTAAACAGCGGATTCCTACAAGATTAACGAAGTGTAAGTATTGATCATATTGTCTGTGATCTACGTTGCAACCATGGTTACTATACGTTTGTTTCGTTGTGTTAAGTTACTAGCTAGCTAGCTAGAAAAGCTGTGAAGTTAGCATTTAACGTGAGCTAGCTAACTGCTAACGTTATCTAAAACTTGTAGCTACTTTACTGAGCTAATTTGCCATGGGAATCATGTAGGCTTAGTGCCTTACTCAATGGAGCTGTATTAAATTATCGTCTTCTCTCTGTAGATCAGTGAAACATTATGGGATGTGCAGGACCCTGAGAGCTACTGCTGTCCCAGGTAACCTTAGCTAGATCAGTAACGTAGCTATATACAAAATGCTAGGGTATTGGTTAAGTTGTACAATGTAGAAGCTGTGAATATAGCTAATATAATCTATCTAGAGGTTGACACATACAGTACATATGCAGTGTTAGCACTGCTTAACTGGTTAATCTTTATAGTTATGTGCATTATTATAGCATAGCAGAAAAACAAACTCAGTAATGATAGCTACATTTACAGCCAAGAGGATGACACAATAGCTGTTTCTCAATGTCAAGGAAGGATCCTTGACATTGAGAAACGGCTACTGTTCATCTGTACTTACCTAGTTATGACAAAGACTGGCTATCCTAACTCTAATACAGGTCTTTTGTTGCATTTGCAAGCAGGTCAGCATAACGAAAGTGTTTTTAAAGCCTACACATTTGCTAATGGCTACTTAAAAGCAAGTTATTTTAATTTAAAATCACCCAAGCTTAGAAGCCAGTTATCATAAGAACTTTGGCTTTAATTTAACTTTGTTATAATTTTCTATCACAGCTCACATCAGGCAGCAGGCAGTCCGACCAGGACGTTGTCACAGCAGAGGGAGATGACCAGGAGGACGTGGTCACAGCAGAGGTAGATGACCAGGAGGACGTGGTCACAGCAGAGGTAGATGACCAGGAGGACGTGGTCACAGCAGAGGTAGATGACCAGGAGGACGTTGTCAGAGCAGAGGTAGATGACCAGGAGGACGTTGTCAGAGCAGAGGTAGATGACCAGGAGGACGTGGTCACAGCAGAGGTAGATGACCAGGAGGACGTTGTCAGAGCAGAGGTAGATGACCAGGAGGACGTGGTCACAGCAGAGGTAGATGACCAGGAGGACGTTGTCAGAGCAGAGGGAGATGACCAGGAGGACGTGGTCACAGCAGAGGTAGATGACCAGGAGGACGTGGTCACAGCAGAGGTAGATGACCAGGAGGACGTGGTCACAGCAGAGGTAGATGACCAGGAGGACGTTGTCACAGCAGAGGTAGATGACCAGGAGGACGTTGTCACAGCAGAGGTAGATGACCAGGAGGACGTGGTCACAGCAGAGGTAGAGGAGCCTTCAGTCTCTCTGTGAGGAAACACTACGTGTGCTAAGGCTTCAAACAGCCAGGGTATAGACTAATAGAGTATGTATTAATCATATTTTGCTTTCATTGCTCAATTAACACTTACAATAACATTTTCCTTAAGTTTTTTTTATTTTTGTGTACTTGTCAATATATCCTACTACAGTATACTGTACTGTAGTTTACATTGTTTTACTGTAATTATATTTTAAAATGCACATAATATATTAAACCACTTTTTTACATTCACCCTCGTCTGTTTGGTTCATTATATAATACAGGAAATAAGGTTGAGACTATTATAATGCTTTATTTTTAGTCCAATATAAAACTTCACATATATAATGGATATTTGAATGTATTTTGCTGGGGCCCCAGTGGTAGAACTGTAACTCTGTGTCAGTCATTATTTGCAGTACATCACAGGTCAGGATCAGTTTTTCATCACCAACAATACACAAACATACTGAGTAACTGGGTTATGTATACAGTATATTTCACATATTCAGTTTCACATAAGGCAAGCTGTATTTCTCTGCTAACTTGTGTCTGCATCAACACTTCTGAGGGTGGTGCAGGAATATCACACACAACTCCTGGACGCCTGGGATCATCTGGTCTCCTGAGCTCCCTGATGGCCCACCGCTCCAGTCTGGATGACAGCCTTTTCTGCAGGACAGCTCTGTACAGGGTTGGGATGTGGCTGTAGTCCTTCACTTCCTTGACTTCTTATTATAAAGCTTGAAGTACCTTATTAGATGATTAAAAAGTGTTACAATTTAGCTCAATAATAAATCATTTTAATAAAAGCCTTTGCACTCTAGGAACATTTTTCTAGCTTTCATAATCACTACTGGAACACTTATTTATGGAATATTATTGATCACACTTTCTATATTACTACCTCCATGTTGACTACATGTGTAAAGTACAATATGGCTTCATGTTGAATTTACTCAAATGATCCATATTCTGTGCTTCCATCAGCCATGAACATCATATCAAACAATAATGATCACTAAGCAAAGTATTTGTCAAGGGCCTGGTGTGTTAAAGTACATAGTTTGGACAGTAGTTACAATATGCATTAATTCTAAATATTGTTGAAATTTACAGCGTTAAAATATACAAAAATATGTCAGTTATCTACCATCTTGCAGCAATGCAATAAAAGAAGAAAGTGTACATACAGATGGAACATTATCTCACGTATGTGTCAGTCTCTAAATAGAATACATCATATTCACAGCTTCTACATTGTACAACTTAACCAATATCCTAGCTGGATAATAATTTGTCATAATAGACCATATAGCTAGCTACGTTACTGACCTACCTGGGACAGCATTGTAGCTCTGCTCGGGTCCTCCAGGTTCTATAGAGAAGACGATAATTGAATACAGCTCCATTGAGTAAGGCACTAAGCCTACATGATTCCCATGGCAAATTAGCTCAGTAAAGTAGCTACAAGTTTTAGATAACGTTAGCAGTTAGCTAGCTCACGTTAAATGCTAACTTCACAGCTTTTCTAGCTAGCTAGCTAGTAACTTAACACAACGAAACAAACGTCTAGTAACCATGGTTGCAATGTAGATGACAGACAATATATATGATCAATACTAACACTTCATTACTCTTGTAGGAATCCGCTGTTTAGACTGGTTTGTGTATTCTCCAAAATCTCTAGCTAACGGGCAGGCAGGCAGGCACTGAGCCGTCACTCACAAATACGCCGCCAAATACATTAGCCAATGAGGACGCACCCCTGTAAGACCCGCCCACGCGAGAGGTTCGTTTGTGTAAGAATCGCAAACAAAAGACTTTGGAGCGCAAACGAGAAAGCTGGGAGCAAAACTGCAAACGTGATGGAGAGAGCAAAAGACTGATCATTGAGAAAGAAGCAGAGGGAATTGCAAACAAAAGGACATAATATCAAACAAATAAAAGACCAATACTTTACGACTACACAAATGTTTTGTGTTGCTTGAGTTAGTGTTTTTTGTTTGATACTTGAGAAGTTTTGCTTGGGATTAAAGACACAAATATAATCCCATATACCACCACCATCTTCAGCCAGAGAGGACATTATTTCTTTTTTCTTGCGTTGCATATTAGGTCATATTGTTGATTGTTATGGTGATTATTTGAACAGTGAAAATAATAATAAAAAAGAGTTTTTTAACTTCAATGTCACTAATGTTGATTATTCATTGATTCAATTGAATTGAAATATTTAAAATACTTTTACAGCAAAAATGATGTATGCGATTAATTTAGATTAATTAATCACAGTCTGTAATTAATTCGATTAAAGTTTTTAATCGATTGACAGCCCTAATACATTTTTTGTTGTTTGGGAATTTCTGGAAATAACAAATCTGCCTCAATTCAAGATGAAGTTTGAAGGGGTTACTAAACACAAACATCGCAATTAATCCATTCCATATTGACCTTTCACCCGGAGCCGTTCTAAGCACTGGAGACCATGGATGTAGCCTATTAAGAGAACAGAGTGCGCAGAACAGAAACATTGCTGGCTAGTTAACAGCTTGACAACTTAACAGCAGGTAACGTTAGCCTTCTGCTAGCTAGTAGCTGGATTACACACGGTTAAAAAGCTGACAGCTAACACTAAAGTTTGACTGTTTCTGCCGACTGCCGTTGTCAGAACACAGACGAGAGACGGTGCGTTCAATGAAGCTGGTAATCTACAGCCTCGCGGTGCATTCGTAGTTGTTGTAAAATACCCTTTTGAATTTATTTCCTCAGCATATTAGGTCATATTGTTGATTGTTATATATATATATATATTTTTTTTTTTTTGAACAGTGAAAATAATAATAAAAAGTTTTTTTTAACTTTAATGTCACTAATGATGATTATTCATTTGAATTGAAATATTTAAAATACTTTCACAGCAAAAATGATGTATGCGATTAATTTAGATTAATTAATCACAGAGTCTGTAATTAATTTGATTACATTTTTTAATCGATTGACAGCCCTAGTTGTGAATATAAAATAGTATTCTCTATTCTGTGCATTGCAAAAAAATCATTAACTGCATCGCATCTTGCTTTGATATATCGTATAACACATGACATTTAATTTAAATTCAGTATTCATTTCAGGTCAGACATTAAAATGATATGGGAGACAGATGCAGTTCAGTAACAATAATTACCTGAAGCCCTGAAACCAAGGAAACAACGCAAACTATGGCTGCTAAAGTTGCATAAGTACTGATTAATCTGCAAATGTATTATTTTATGTCAGTCATTCATAAGTCTAGGCATTTAAATGCATTGACAAATGAGTTTCATGCTTCAGAAACATGAGATAAAATAGTTAAAGTATGTACAATCATTTGTTATTATTTTATACATTTTTGGATCTATTGTATTAGAGATAATTGGTTTTATGCCCTGGCAACAGTTACTGTCATTCACATTTTCAAATTCGTCTTTAAAAAGATAGACTACATGTGATATACCTGACATATTATTTTTGGAATGTACCACACTAAGGCCATTTGGTCAAATTGAAATATATTCATTCATGTGACACCCCTGCAGCAAATGTTTGGAATGTGGGCTTTTGTGCTGGAAACAACAGCCTACCATAAACCTATTTTAAGGAGGTGTGGGGGGTGTGGTAGAGGAGGCAGGGGATAGCTGTGAGCTAAACCTGTTAAAGTAACAGTTCAGCTTGTTTGCTCTCTCACGGCCCCCAGGGATCCGTTTCAGGAAGGAGGTTTAACAAACTCTGAGTCTAACCCTGATCTCTGAGTTGATTTACCCTGAGATGGGAAACTCTGAGTTTTCGGTTCCAGAACAGCTGATATGAGTTGGTTCAATCAACTCGGAGTAGGTTCACGTGCGTGCACCACCACAATAAAAAGGCAGCATGAATGGAGCCATGATACTACGATTCACCATGGCAACAACCACAAACAAACGGGTCGGCGGAAATACTCATGCGCATATGCGAGTTTGAACATGTATTTAGTTAAAAAAGCAACACAGCAGTTGCTGCAAAAGAGAGAGAATTTGCGTGGGAGAAAATTGCTGCTAAAGTAAATGCGTATATTCCAGTATAATGTATATCATATTTAATCATAAGTATAGCCTAATATTACTGGTGAAATGGTATTGAAAATCTATTTAATTTAGGTGCAATCCTGCGGGCGAAAAAGTCCTGTAGGCCTACTAATCCCATTCTCAGGTTGCAGCACCATTATTAACAGCATTATAGTTCATAATCTTTTATTTCAAAGGGTTTACATCATTCACCTGCAATACTGTGGAACTCCTTTTTAATGGCTCTTACTGGTTTGTGTCCAGGGAACACTAAAAATGTTTAAAGCACGTTTCAGAGCGATCTCTTCTGACCGCACTTAGCTATACAGTGGCTTTACTAAAATGCTCCGCATCACCAAGGTAATGTGACACAAATAATGTGCTGGGATGTAGAGCATGTCCACGATGGGTGACATTAGTGATATAAGGACGGATAAGGTTATGTAGGCTAAGGAATGGATACCCGAACCAAGCCTTTAAGAGAGCTCATGTGTCTGTGTGTGTATGTGTCTATGTGGAAGCTGGTCAGAAGAGAGATGAAGAAGCAGACGTGTAAATGCGACCAGAGCAGAGTTATTCATGTTATAGCGTCGGCCCTGGAAGTACCGAGTCTCCCCTGGTTTTCTGATCACGGTTGGAAACAAAGCAAGCAGTGAAGGTTAACACATTGAACATTTTAACAGCTTATTCACGTGAGCTTGTTGCCCCGTGTGCGCTGATGCGCTCATCTGTTTACATTTCCGAATGCCTTCCTACAGTTATTGCTTAATAAAAGCGGGCTTTCCACACAAACAGACGTATGCCTACATGTGTCATTAGTATGAGGAAAAAAATGAGATTCTAACGGTGTCGGGCTCGGGCCAGGCTCGGACATAAATCTCTTGATGCCTGTCTCGGGCCGGGTTCGGTCACGGTTCTGTTGGACGCGGGCCGGGCTTGGACAGAAAAATTCGGCCCGATCCCACCCCTAATGTAGGCTACATAACTGATAGACTGGGAAGAAAAAGTATACCGCTCAAATAGGATGTTATCTGGAAATTAAAATGCGTCGGGGTCTCAATATCATCTCCCAACGTGTGTTTAACTCCTGCGAAGTAATACAGCTTCTTCATCAACGGGATCGTCGACAAAAGGAAATGCCAAGTTTTGAGAAAAAACAATGTTTTAAAGTCTGTTAAGTTAATAAACCAACAATGTTTTTTTTTTATTAATGCCGATATAACAAACTAAGCTGAAATGCGCCTGATCCAGACTGAATGAATGAATGAGGAAATGAAGAGCTCTGTGTCAGAGGGAGGAGTGTTAATTCTCTTCATACATCCATGGGGAGGAGTCTGAGAGAAACTCGAGGTTTCTTGAAGAAAACCTGCTCCCGACCAGGTTAGGTTCACAGGCTCAGTTACCATAGTAACTGACTCTGAGGTTAAGTTACCTCTCTTTCTGAAACAGAAAACCCAGAGTTTCCCTCATCTCTGAGTTAACAAACTCAGAGTTTTCACTAAACCTGTTTTCTGAAACGGACCCCTGATGTTAGTCTTCTTCTACCCCCACAGCTGGAAAACACAAGACTTTAACCCATGAAAATGTTTGTTTGTGTCATGGTAGTACTATTTAAGAGGGCCGGTGTTTTAATTCAAACCACATTCTTTTTTTCTAATCTAAACTAGTCATTTTGGAGTATAAAAATGACTAGTTGAATGGACCTTCACCTCGCGGTGCACTGTACCCAGATCAGTGTCACCTTTTGTCGGCTGAATGTTGCTGTAAAGACGTCTGTAAAATGTGACTGGTTTCAATTGACCGGCCAGCGGTCGGCATCATTTTGTATGATATCATACGAATTGTTGTGCATACGTTTTTGTACAATATCATACGAACCCATTCATGAGAATGCATTGAGGTAAACATAGCATATTATTTAATGCACATTTTCAATGCAACATGTTTTTTTGACCTGTTCTCCTAGCTTCACAGTGTCAAACTGGTTGGTCTCGTGTCTTCGTCTCTGAGTTATTTTAAGAAAACCAGAGCTCAGGGCATGGGCCCCTAAGAGAGTTGTAATTCAAGGTGATCAAAATGGGCACTCCAACTGTTGTTTCCTCTGTGAGTTTATCCAGGCCAGTTGTAAACTGAGGGTTTGACACTCAACTCAATTAGTGCCCTACAAGTCATGTGAAAGGTCTCTGGAAGAAGTTTCAGCCTATTGTTTAGTACTTTCTCATATCATGTAATTCTTCAGCATCATCGCCGACATAGCACTTGTTGGAAGCTTTTTCCAAGCAGAGTGGTTGACGCCTGGGGTGATAATCACAGTTCCAATTTGAAGTGTTAGAGGTTATTTTATAGACTTGACAGAATAGGAAATGTGAGTAAGTTTAGGAAGAAACAACGGTCTTTCATCCTTTTATGTTGTAGAGAGTCCTGTTTTAAATAGATAGGGGAGAGCCGGGACAGTTGAAATGCGGGACGGATGAAACATTCCAGTTTTCTCCGAGTGCAATGATGATAGACAGACTTCCTCATGTCAAAACATAGAGCATGTTAACCTCCTCTATCAGCCACATATCTTCCTGTTATTTCCTTTAATCACGGAGTTAGAGGCGATAAACAAGTTTTGATGGTCGAAAGTAAACTTCATTAGCGGTACATTTTTTCAATTATTAATGAGTGTTTTTCAAAGGTTCGACTACATGCTTATTCAGTAGACCATTTAGTGTTATCCACAATCCCAGACTTTCATATTGCATGCTTGTTTACATGGAAAGCAAAACAGGCTATGGCATAAGTCTATGTCGGGACGGTTGAAACAGCTGTTTCAACTGTCCCCGACCTGGCTGTAACTCCATGTATTTTAAGTTAATGCACAAATATCTGTGTTTATACAATAATGTATGGAGGTGAGACGTGGAAAAGCAGTTTTAGAATAGGGGGTCGAGTTTCCCCATGTTATCCTATGGAGACATAGGATATTTTCATAGGACATTTTCCACAATAGAAACATGATATAAATGGGAAAACGTACTCTTCTACCTATAAAAATGGCAGAATCATCCACAGTGCATGATATTTCAATAACCGCTTAATACACGCTTCAAGGTGACGGCAATGAGTTGTTAACAGACATTCACAAAGACGTAAAGCCCAGCAACAATCTATCTAAAATAACACCTTTTGGGAGTACCATTCAGGATATGTAGTAAAATATTAAAGTTGTGGGAAGTTTATATGGCTTAAACTGCATGTTTCATCCGTCCCCCCATGCTGTTTCAATCGTCCCAACCAGGAGGGACAGATGAAACATTACGCACGCCCCACTTTTGCTGTAATAATTCCTGAACGGTTTTGTTCAAAGCTGAAAATGCAACTGTATTTGACAGATGACAGGTGTAGGTTGCTAGTGACAAAATATTAGCTTTCAGTGCCATATGATCGCTTCTTAAATTACGTTTAATTAAAAAGTGTTTCAACTGTCCCGGCTCTCCCCTACTTATTTCCATGAAAGTTTGCAAAAAAGTAATGTTTTGTACATGAAGAACACAAGTCTGTACAATGGTTCAACCAGACTGACATTTGAATGGACAGAAAGAGACAAAGATACCGCTGAGCAAACAGTTCAATAAGAATAGAAGAAATCACCAGTCTTTACAATGGAAACCTAGCATCAATGTATGCACATTTCAAACTGGGATTAACAGGTGTTTAGGAAAGCTACTAAACTTCACATTAGAAATACATGTAGAATGTTAGTCTAGGGTTAGCACTATTGGAATTGGATCAGGGAATATCAGCTGATACTATAGACTGACAAATCACAGACAGATGCAAAAACATAACCTCCTTGGCGGATGTAATTATACATACATTTGGTGTCTGTTTTATACAGTTTTTATCTCTGTTAAAATAGACTTTTGAACGGTAGTATAAAAGACATCCTTCTGGCAAAAGACAGTGCTGGACTAGGCTACATGCAGAAATTATTTTAATATTATTAGTGCTGTCAGTTTAACGCGTTATTAATGTTATTTAACGCGACAATTTTTTTATTGCACGATTAACATTCTTTCGGATCTAGCTAGACCGGAAACAAAACAGACACAGCCGGCAAAATTAAGAATCCCACTATGGCCACGCCATGTTTCGCCCTACGAAGCAGCTCGATTGGTTAGGGTTAGGCATGTGATTCATGAAACGTTCGTATCACACCAATCAGAGCGTAAGAATGGTCGTACATTGATAAATACAGCGGCTGGAAAGGATTGTAATTTAAATGTCACGCCCCAGTATATTCTCGGTTTTGAGGCCTCGCCCCTACAATTTACGACATGGCGAGGCGTAATCCGGCTAAGAAGCGGCACTTTTCAGAGGTGGAGACTGAAACCCTGATATCTCAGGTTCATTTGCACTAACATGTGGAGTATTTGGCAGCCTGGAAACTGGTATTAAAGGCTGGAGAAAGAATGTGGAATGAAAAGAGATGCGGTCAACAGTTGCTGTAGTAAATCGGACTCGAGCTGAAGTTCATTTAATATCCGACACATGTATACTATAGTCCTAATGGTAATATACAGGCTTATGTTGCAATCTCTTAGGCCTACATGGTGTAGCCTACCTATATTTAAATAAACACACAGTAGCGGAGTTTATGTTTATGTGTCTTTTATTTTACTTACTTTTTTTCATGAGTCAGAGCCAGGCAACCGTCCTCCGCCCCCCATGCTGGACCACCACCCCGAGCCTGTCTCCTGACAGCAGAGGTGCTGGAAAAACAAGCCGAAATAACTCGGTCAATGGCAGAAATAAATCATTCACTTGTGGCCATTAACCTTTAAAAGAGAAACGTGAAGAATAAATAAAAATGTTGTGCATCGTCATGTTTCCTTTATTGAATATCATTGCCAAACATAACACTATACCTTTTAAAAGCGTTGAATAACATCCTGTTAATCAGTCCGATGGAGCGCTCCATGGCCCGTGCGCGTACATGTGCACTGTTGTACCGGCACATATGGAGGTCTTCTAAAAGAGCCAGATCTGCCATTGCTGATAAGTGATCAACTGATGACTTCTCCTTCTCCTTTTAAACTGATTATATGCTGCACCGCAAGGCCACACTGACTTAAAAACTTGCGTACACGAGTTCAGACCAGACGTGAGATTTGATCGCAGCCTACGCTCACGCTCAAATTGATAAATGCCGAGCTTTGCTTAGGAATCGGCGTACGCCCGTCGTACACCTGTTTTAGGTCGTACGCACGTTTCATAAATGAGGGCCATAGTGAGAGAAGCAAAGTGTCTTCCCTGTTATTTCTGACAACAGTGGGAAACCTGGAGCAGGAAAAGTTAACCCTCTCCTTGATTTTATGTTGTTTATGGAGAAGGACAACCAGGAAATGAGTCGGGGGAAACCATAGTCGCTATGACGATGAGCCACGCTCGCCTCAGGCATGAGGCAGTACTATCTGCAATGGAAAATTGAGGTAACAGTGTTACATTGTGTGAAAGATTATTGGCTCCAAGTGTAAATGTTAGTGTGAAATTAAACACTATGTATATGCCGTATATGACAATGTTGTTTTCAATAAAAACATTTGCACAAAGCAAGCCGATCCACTTTTCCATGTTGATAAGAGCATTAAAATTAGAAAATATAATGGGACGAAATCAAGGGACATTTAGAATAGATAAAAATTAATTAATTGCGATTAATCGTGAGTTAACTATGACAATGTGATTAATCGCGATTCAATATTTTAATCGTTTGAGAGCACTAAATATCGTATATACTGTATATATATTATATATTTTTATTTTCATAGAATTAGATGGAGCAGTCAATTCAATTCTAGGCAATCTGGTTTCTTTGATTTATTGAGTAGTGTTAGTAGAGTCTGTCTATTCCCAGCACTGGCTGTATTACTACTGTATCAACACTTGTTTTTCAAGACTTAATAGCTCTTGCTGATGTGCTATCTTTACACCACAAAGCTCACAACAGCAACTTTGTCTCCTGTATGAAACGTTGTTCATTTAGCTAGTTGTAAACAAATCATTACTAGTGACACCTTGGCTGAGTCCAAGTTCACGATGAATGTCAGCCTTTTTGAGATCACAGTGGTATTGAGCGTGCTTATTTATCTCAAAAGTAAGATCACATTTGCTATAAACCTCATTATTTCTTGACCTAAAGACGCCACTGAAGTCAAGTGTCTTTAGCTTTACTGAAGGTGATTAACAGATCAGACTTTTTTTCTAATAGTAATTCACTGCTTCCACTACATTTTTTTTCTCACCACAAACCCTGAAAGCTTGAAGGGGAACTTCATCCATTTAACACATCAAAGTCTGTTTACAGGTCTTGCACATAGAGCTGAAATGATGAGTTATCAACATAAAAAAACATTTAATCTGCAACTATTTGAATCATAATAATCATTTTATTCATTGCTGGTTCCAGCTTCTCTAATCTGAGCCTCGGATCCTTTTATGTGTCATACATGATAGTACACTTAATATCTTTGGGTTTTGGACTGTTGGGCCAACAAAAAAAGACATATGAAGACATTTCCTAATAGGAAATTATAAAGCTCCAGATTGTAAAAAATTATAATTTTCAATTATTCAATATTCAATATTTTATTAGCAAAGAAATTTATCATGACACTAACAGCACATTAATCAATACGGAAAATAACTGTTTGTGACTATATAATTCTTGGTACATTTCTTTATCAATCTCTGTATCATCTTTAGTGATATGAATAGACAGCAGATATTTTGACTTCTAGTTTCTTCACTCCTCTGTAACAGTAAACTCAATATCTTTGAGTTGTGGACAAAATCTTGGGCTTTGGGAAACGCTGATTGAACATTTTCTGACATTTTACAGACCAAGCAACTCAATCCATTAATCGAGAAATAATCAACACTGAAAATAATCGTTAGTTACAGCCCTACTAATGCATTGATGCTTGCTCTTGGGGGAATTCCTGGAATCTCGGAAATTGTTGGGTCTTTGTAAATTATAGAGTGTGGTCTAGACCTACTCTATCTGTAAAGTGTCTTGAGATAACTCCTGTTATGATTTGATACTATAAATAAAATTGAATTGAATTGAATTATTGTTTTCACCCGTGCTTTCCGTGCAATGGCACTTCAAAATGTCTGCTGTGAAAAATGTATTTGATAAGTTGTGAAGTTCTTTCGGTTTCCAAAGGCAGGCATGACAGAAAAGTTTGCAAGCCTTTTTGCGATAGAAAATTGCAAATTTTATCCAACCTTAACCACAGTTTGATTTTTGTTGAGATCATAACACAACTAACATGAACGAAAAACAGCAAACACAGCCTACATTATTCATCAGGGGTGCATAGGATTTCTGGACTCTACACATACTGCATGTGCTCTGAGAACAAGATAACAAGAAAGCGCTGCGGGAAACTTAACATGCACTGTAGCGATGCTTGGACTTGCAACCTATTGGAGCAAATGAGGTCGTTGGCTATGGAAAAGCCTTCTGTAGCGTTATTAGTAATTGCCGGTCCCACGTTTTCTAGGGATTACGACATATTAGATCCAGTGAGATGCATTAGTGTGAGGGATGGCTGTAGCACCAAGCTGTATCTCCCTGTGGTCCTTTATTAGCCACTAATCCACTGATGATCGTTATTAGGGAGAAAGGTCTGTGTGTGTGTGTGTGTGTGTGTGTGTGTGTGTGTGTGTGTTTGTGTGTGTGTGTGTGTGTGTGTGTGTGTGTGTAAGATGCATTTTTGGCACAGGGCTCTATATATTAGCCCAGTGATTTATTATCTGGCTAATGCTGTCCCTTCTTCCCCAAAGCTGCATTGTCCTTTTGCCAATTAATTCTGAATCTGTTACGACCATGGGAGATAGATAGAGGGGGAGATACAGAGAGAGACAGAGAGAGAGAGAGAGATCATCAACAAATACATTGGTTGAACCCCAGAGTCAAGTGCAGTGTTATTTTTTTGTAAGATGTGGCTGGTTAATCTGACTCTTGTGTCTTCTTTTGATGTCCACTAATGTTTTTCTTTCTAATAGGGATGCACGATAGATCGGCAAACATGTCTGTTGCTAAAGACTCTGCTCTCCTCCTAAGAAAGTTCTATCCCCTTTTCATCATTTACAGTCTCGCTACTTGCGTTTGTTATTAAATCCAGAAAATGTAAAACCTAAAGAGAATATTGATCATCTGGACTTGTTCAGCCATGAGTTAATAAGCGTAGCACAATTACAGTGCTACCATTTTGTTATCTATCCATTCCACATAAGAATCACCCATTTTCTTTTAACAGGTACCAAAAACAGCTCTGTGTGTGTGTGTGTGTGTGTGTGTGTGTGTGTGTGTGTGCAGTGATGAGGTCTCTGTGGGACCTTAGTGTGTCTTACCAGTGTCACTGTGATTGCTGTTTACGACGGGTGCAGACAGCGCAGCACTGATTATAATTACTGGTTGAGATGAGAGATGGGCTCCCCTCAGTTTATTCTTGATCATATTTCTGTCGTCTGTTGTCCACAAAGATATGCAGGGAAGTGACAGTTGAATGGAAGACAGCATAATTAAATAATACTTGATTTTTTAGCATTGTCAACACATACTACTTTTTTATTTTTTATTTACTTTTTCTTTTGTTTTGGGTAACAAAATTAATGTTGCCGTGAAATGTTTTAATTTGAATCGCAAAAATTGGAAATTCATGCTTGGGTTTTATTTTGTTTTGCTATTGCTTAACCATTTGTTGCACAAAACTCGTAACTGTCCATCAGGCCGGTTTTCCCACCGTATCGCCTTGCCTTTAACAGCAGGCGTATTCATTATTATGTTGTAGGGCTGTCCCTAACGAATATTTTTGTCATCAATTAATCCAACGATTATTTTTTGGATTAGTCGATTAATCCAACGATTATTTTGCATATTATTCCAAAGATTTTTTTTGCTGAACTTTGGAGAATCAGTATTTTTACTGAAGTACTTACATAAAGACATACAACTTAAAATGGCTATGACGTGGATTTATTTCATCACTGGAGTAATATGCAGTTAAGATAATCACTGGCAAATGTATTTTTGCATCAGTGTGTGGCGAGGAAAATAATTGAAATGCAGGGCTCCAGCCTACGTGAGTGGCCTGAAGTTGATACTTGGTGTGCGCTGGTGTGTGTAACCCTAACCCATCACAATTTCTGATCTAGTCCAGTCATGTCTTCAAATGGAAAAAGCAGGTTTGGTGAATCATTGCTCCTAAATTGCCAAGATAATGCACGCTCCATTCCAGTTGTTGACCTGATGCCGGTTTGTTGCCAAGAGGCAAAAAAAAAACATAGGCCAAAACTAAAGAAGAAGAGGAGGAAGCATAATGACATGGAATCACCTGGTGCAGGCTCTGCCGCCATGGTAACAGCTGCCCCGACGACAGTGGTGAGGAAGATAACATTACACACTTTTGGCTATAAAGTTCATAATCAAAGTTTTTCTTACTTTTACTTCTAACACTTAAGTACATTTAATATCAGAGGACTTTTACTCAAGTAATATTCTAAAAAGCGACTTTAACTTTTACCGAAGTCATTTTCTGGTAAGGTACTTGTACTTTTACTCAAGTATTGCTTTCAAATACTTTACACGAGACTGATTATATGACAAAGAAAGTCAGAAAATCCTCACATGAAAGCAGCTAGTGACAATTTATCGATTATTAAAATAGTTGTTGATTAGTCAATAAGAAAAGAGTCAGTCATTTTAGCTTTAAGTTGCATTAAGTGTTGTTTGAATTAAAGGTTGGGTTGTCTCCAGGGTAGTATTACTTTGACTTATTACTCCTGACAAATACCTGCACAGCAGTAGGTTTTAGACCTATGCAAACCGCTCCCGTCCTCTTCTTGTTGCCACTAGTTTGTTATTATTTATTTTTGAGCTCGCAGCACTGCTACCTTAACCACCTGCTGGAATGATGGAGTAAAACAGTAGGCTATTGCTGGCTGACTGTCACATGGTTTGCTCTGCTGGAAATGTCTTTGGGCTGACAGAGAAGAAGAGAGACAAACAACTCTCAAAGACAAAAAAGGGGTGGAAAAAAACTTGTGTATTTTTGGGTGGAAAATTATCATAGCAAAGTGCAGCCTCATTCACGTTTTGTCTACATCTGTCACCAAGCCATTCACTGTGTCTGTATGTGACAAGGGTGCTTGAAACATTCTTCTAAGATAAACCAAAAGAAACAAATAATACCAAAAGGAACATATACAGCATTTGTCTTGTTTGTTGTGTGTTTATCATAACCTGTGCTAGGAACTTTTATTTGCTTTGTTACTAAATGTGGCTAATGCAGCTGCTAATGGTAGTAAATGTTAACCTGACTCCGCCAGATGGATTGCTTTTGGATTGCATTTGCTCGGCATATCCATTTGGGAACTTTCCGTTGGAGAACTTTTGGGAATGGGCTAGGCCTGCACGATTAAATCGCGATTCACCCTGCTCGCAATTTAATTTTTAATAACTTCGATTTTATAAAAAAAATAAAAAAATCCTTCCTCGGCTTTTATTTTGATAGGGCAGCTCTCACAAAGTTCAGGGCTTCACACTCAGCCAATGACAAAGTGCCTTTTAGTCACGTGTTTCTCTCGTCAGTTCAGGGCTTCACCCTCAGCCAATGACAAAGCGCTTTTTAGTCATGTGTTTCACTCGTCGAGCAAGCGCGGTAGTTCGGAAATAAACAAAATGGATATTGATGAAAACTCAGGCACTAGTGACGAGAATCAGCCAACCACTCAGTCTCAAACCAAACTCATTACGAAAAAGGTACATAACAGAGAAACACAAACAAAAACAAACCTTTTTTCCCATTTGCATTCACCAGCCAAGTGACCATAGGGACTGGTAGGAGGGGTAAGGGAGTGATGCAAGCACAGCAATGGTCTTAATTAAAATCAGAAAAGAAATACGCCAAAAAAAGTATGAACTATAGGCTATACTAAATCTAATGTATATATGTCATAATTTAAACAAGTCTCCCGAAGAGAAACGGGTATCTCTCTCTCTCTCTTTCTGCCTGTGGCCGTGTGTGTGTGTGTGTGTGTGTGTGTGTGTGTGTGTGTGTGTGTGTGTGTGTGTGTGTGTGTGTGTGTGAGGCGGCGGACCAGCAAGGTTATCAAGCTCGCAGGCGCTTGTGGAGTTTAACGCCAAAAAGGCAGTTAACCACAAGTTCCCGTTAATCTTATGATGGACATGTGTTGTGATATTTAAACAAACGATCCGTCAACTGCGAAATAAAAGCCTCTTATTTATGAGACCAGTCTGAGAGACCGCCAGATTACAGCCGGTGTCCCATGATGACAGGCCGGCCGGCGAGCAAGCGATCCCGGCCGCCACCAGCTGGCAGTCCCATCATTTTATGGAGCTTCTCAACTCCGAAAACTTTGAGGCAAATTGTCAATTCGGCAAAGATTTTCGGAAGACTGCCTATATTCGAAATCTAAACAGTTCATTTCTCGCCTAAAACATTGTCAGAAGTGACTTTAATGATGAATAAGATGGTGAAAATTGTTAAAAATGTCCCGCTGTTGCTCTGTCTGCAAGTACCATGGAGGTATTTAACAAACAGCGCGCCGCAAGATCCGGGTTGGCAGTGGGCGTGACTCAGCCCACGGTGGGAAAACACCTTATGTTTACAGGCGTGTGGTGATGTGCAATGTGCTATAGGTGCCAAGAAAAATCTGTTTGGCACTGCCAATTTGTTTTGTTTTGTCATGTGTGCAATAAACATTACACTTGATGAGAAAAAAAATCGTGGCAGAGAATCGTGATATAAATTCTAAGCAAAAAAATCGTGATTCATATTTTTCCCCGAATCCTGCAGCTCTAGAATGGGCAAAAATACTGGTTAGCTGATTGGATAAACCATCTGTCTATCACCACCTATGTTGGTGATAGACGGACCAAATCAACCAATCAGATCAGCGAAGCGTACGACGTACCAACAGAGCAACAACGAAGCCAGGCTACCCAAGGGGGCAAGCCTGCCTCCTCAGAGCAAAGCCTCTATGATGCCATTTCGATGCTAACAAGCACTCACTCCCCGTTAGCATTCCATTGACTGCCATTCATTTTGGCGTCACTTTGACAGCCAATAACTTTACATCTGAAGCCTTTAAATACTTGATTTGTCCATAGTTTATTTCTAAAGAAACACGACAATGTATAAAAGGCTCCATTACCTTGTATCTCACGTTATGGCTCCATAGCAGACGTTTTTATAAAAATAGGCTAACGATTGTGTCATAACCAAGCGACCTACTGTCGCATAGTAGAGGAATTACCGTATAGTACAGGAGAAGCTTGCAGGCAGTTTGGACTTACATTAGCTGTTTAAGTTTAATTGATAATATTAACTAGCATTTTATTTAGCAATAATTAGCCTGTGCCTATGTTATCTCCTTACATATACCTACGCTCTCCGTCTCTGCAAGATTGGGAATGATTGAGATTCCTCTTGGCACAGCTACCAGAAGACTTACAACGTTCAGACACGTTGCTCACGTCACATCTATGTCGGCAAGCTCAGTTTGCAGCTGCGCAGTAACGCTTGGCTATCACCGGAAAAGTGCTTCTAATGGACTTCACTGGTCTCTGTCAAAAACAACGGACTCAATTTGTCCATTTCTTATGTCTATGAGGCTACCCCTGCTGCTGCAGGCAAAGCATAACTCGTTAGCTCAGCAAGCAAGCAACATGTCAGTAGAGGATATTTGCAGTTTGTGTAACGAGAATTTAGGAATAAAAGGCCCCATTTCAGGTTCCCGGTCCATATACCAAAATAAGGATCCAAGAGAAAAAAAGCATTAGCGAGCGGCTAACAGAATTAGGGCTACCGCTGTCTGAAAATGTGTCTAGATCAGGTTGGATTTCCATGCGTTGCTTCCGCTTGCTTAGCCTCGTGAGACCATCCTGATCTCGCGAGCTCATTGTTGCGTCTCACCTAAACCCGCCTCAAAACCAATACTGACTGGTCGGTCGTTTGGCGAACGGCTCCAAATTTTCTCTGTCTCAAGATGCCAAACTGATCTGCGAGTGGAAAACTGGAGCTCGCAAGATCAGGACTAGCAGAGAAATGTGGGAATCTCAATCGTTACTGACCCTTCCCAACTTCACAAGCATATTGTTTGATATCATGTAACCATACATTAGGGCTGCACGATGTTCGGAAATTATCTAATTGGGATTATTTTGACTGATATTGTGATTGCGATGCACGACATTGGAGGGAATGATCATTTTGTTGATTTTTGCGAGGATCTGTACCAAAAGATTTTTTTTTTTAGTCTGTAGTAGGATACACTTTCTAGGCCAGGATGTCTCTGCAGCACCACAATACTTAATTCAGAATGGGTTGACACATATTTTGCCTTTAACAAATATTGCTCCCCCATGCGATTTGAATATTGCACTAGTCCATATTGTGATTTTGATGAAATTGCGATTAATTGTGCAGCCCTACCATACATGCAGTATTTTGTTTGTAAGTGTGAGATGTACACAAGGCTCTGCAAAAAAAAGTTTGCAAGCTAAAGGATCTAGCTGGGGTAGTAGGCCTTTCTCAACTTTGCAAGCTTAGGGAGCTCCACTGTAAGCATACACATGTTTTTTTCTTAACCAATAGCCTACTAGGTGTGTTGGAATGTTGTGATCCTCAAGTTCAATCTTATTCCCAGAAACCAAAACAACATTAATTTACATAAACTTGAAATAGTTGTTCAACAACGCTTTCAAACATGGTATCTTTACCGAACATTTGGTCTGCCAGTCAGCATGATTAACCCTGTCTAAACTGCCATCTTCTCCATTTTTTTCCCCCTTTTTTTCAGGTCCAGAGTGGTACTTGGTCAGAGTGGAGTTGACTGTGACGGATGTAAATGATAACATCCCAGAATGGAGCATGGTTCCTGTTCCCTACCTGGCTGTGGTTTCCCCTGATGCCCCCGCGGGCTCGCTGGTCTACAAGCTCCACGCTCAGGACGGGGATGAAGGTAACAACGGTGAAGTGGAGTACTTCCTGTCTGATGGTAGGTTGTTATTTTTTCTCTCTCCTGCATTTCCTATCTTTTAACATGTTATTCATAAGATGCCTTTCTTTTTAGAATTATTTTTCCAAACTCCTTACCTCAACGTTAAGGATCCTGGTGTTGTGCACGCTGTCGTTACATGTTGAAATAGTCTGTGACAAACTATATTTAACCCTGTGAAAGGCACCACCACGGGGTTGTAAATGAAAAGCCTTAAGATGTCTGCCTTCGTGACATGAGGGGTTCAAGTTTAGAAAGTACATTTGCATCCACAACATTTTTAGAGTTTACTAAAGTACTGAAGTCAGTACATTGATTTATATAAAATGAGGGAATTACATCAATAGTTTATAATAATAATTATACCATGGTCAATGCTTTTTTTAAATTATATTTTGATGCAGAATCAAATCTGTTTCTGTTGCTTCTTGAAACTTGAGCCTCTACTGAGCCAGGACGTTTTTTTCATGCACACGTAGTTATTTTCCAGTGTAATGCAATTCATTTCTCCACTACGCAAAATAATTGCTTTTCTTATTGTTTGCCATGTAATGATTTCTTCTGCCCATTTTGGAATCTGCTAAACCCCTGTCTATAAAGAGACTGTCTTCCAATGTTCCCCATGGGATGGACAGATAATGAATTGACAATAGATATTACATGAAAAACATAAACATTGATGTTAGTGTCTCGACTAGAATGCAGGATTGGGTGTGAACCGCCTCAATAGGATGCCTTCTATCACACGGTCAAAAGTTGCATTGCATATAGAAAAGTTTGGATGACCTGTTATATTTTTATGAATATTTAACATCCCAGTTCCAGTCTCTCTTTGCTCTTGGCATTCCACATCTCAACAGCTTGGAAAACTGACTGTCCAGTCATTTTTAGCACTTTAGTGGTGCACGCTCAGCATGCATTTACAATATTTTTGACAGCTCTTAAGGGCAGCAGTTTGTACACAGCCTATTGCCTTGTAGTCCTTTTGCACTGCTTGACTCTGAGCTGTAACCTAGGGAGTTTCCTTTGTTTCCTCTTGTGCTGAAAGCCTTCTCAACATGAAACCACAGAAAGAAGTCTGGAAGAAAAGGTTCAAGATCAGCCCAGCTTCAACTCACGTCATGACATAATCGTTTGCATCTCTATAGTTTGTCTGCTCGTTATTTTAGCGAGATACACTCTACTTACCAATCTTTTGTACACATCTATGATTTAATTACATCTACAGCTATCTTAAATCGTCAACCATTACGTTTCACTGTTGTCAATGTTACCTTCTCACTACTTCTTAAGGTATCGTTTGCCTCGCAAACATATTGGGTTATCTATTATACAGAAAAGGTTCATTTGCACCTGCATTCGGTTAGCTTTTATTAATTTTATGTTCTACTGTTATCGCTACATTGTCTTTATTAAGATAAATGTATTGTCTTTGATCTATTCCTCTTCCATATCGTGGGCAACCAATCCAATAATTGTGTGCAATGATGCATTAAAACCCATGCAGATGTGCGCCTGGGTGGCTCGCTTGGTGGAGCGGGTGCCCATGTGTAGAGGTTTACTACTCGACGCAGTGGGACCGGGTTCGGCTCCGACCTGCGGCCCTTTGCTGCGTGTCGTTCCCCCTCTCTCTCTTTCATGTCTTCAAAATAAAGGTCTGAAATCCCCCAAAAATACAGTAATCTTAAAGCCCCAGTGTCTAACATTTGTAGTTGTTTATTATCAAAATCTGTGTTGCCCTTCACAAACTTGTCCTTTTTTATGAATATTGACCACCACCATCAATTTCAAGTATTCCTATTGGCTTGAAATTTTACATTTGTGCTTACATGAACTGGGGTAGATGCTCCATAGCCATGCGCCATCTTGAAATACGGTAGCCCGTAAGGAACATAGAGGCTATAATGCTCCACATTTCGCGCTTTTCACTCAGTGGCACTGACTGTGACCGACTGTTTTCTTTAACTGTCTATGACTGTGACGTATGCCAGGGAGGCAGATTTGAAAGCCTGTTGCGTCTATTATCGAGGACATGTAACTGAGTCGCCGAGGAAATTAAAATGACAACGTGACAGGCAAAGCAACGCGACCAAAGTTAATATTGTTGTGGCTTTTCCAAGATGGAAAGAGCTGATGAGGAGCAAGGATTTTAAAAGGGACGCCGAAGTTGCCTGCTTTCTTCTCAACAGGTAATTCTGCCTATTTGTGTAAATTAGAAGTTTTAAAGTTGCTACTTGCTTGGCTAACTATAGCATGGTTGTGTATAACGCTAGAACGACGTCTAGGATACTTTTCCTCGCGTCAATGATGAAAAAGGATTGTCTACCTTGTAACATAAACGTAATCATATGTGCCGTGATTTCCCTGGCAGACAACTCACGTCATGGAGTTGTAACACAGACTAGCTACTAGAACAGCTGCGTGTAAACGATGGAGACACTAAGAGATCATTTCAGTTTCACTGACATTGTTCATACTGCTCAGAGAAATATATTAAAAACACAAACCTCCGTTGCTTCTCTCCTACGCTGTAAACATCGCCGTACACTATTAATCTGGTACAATATACAGAATAACGCTAGCACTGATACTTTACTAACATTAGCTTACATATGTTTGGGAACCTGATAGCTGATGTTAGCAATGAAATGGTACCAAAATAACGTCAAACTATTATTACACTGGAAGGGACACTCACGGACGGTTGTCGCTAATTTCGGGTTCGGCCACTGTAGGAGTTATAACGCACTCGGAATGGGGGGGCTACAAAGTGAAATTCAGTTAGTTGTCATATACAATTTCACCGCTAGATGGGAGAAATTATTACACACTGGGGCTTTAAAAAAATAAAAATAAATACCCATGCAGATTTAGGCCTGACAAATTTTGGAAACTTGGAAATGTGTAATAGAACAAACTGCATTAGTGTTGGACTGGGAAACCAGCGATATACTGTATCTTCAGGGTTCAACAACAATGGTTGTCCGATGGCCCGGGGCAAGTAAAATGCCAGGTCGGGCAAGTAAATGCAACAACCCACTTGCCCATTTTTGTGTCGATGAAAATGTCGATGAAACAACTGCAATGTTTTGCGAAGTTTTCCGTAAGTTCAAGTCTAAAGCAGATAAAAGTGGAGTAGAACTTTTTTTTTTACCTGCCCAACCAGGCAAGTGAAAAAAAAAACCTTAAAGTTGAACCCTGATCTTTAGTAAAAGTGAAAATGGTACTCCAATCAGCAAACATATTGCTTCTCTCTGCAGGTGGGGATGGCCGTTTTGAAGTGGACAGGAAGAACGGCCAGGTGCGAACTACAGGCCTTCCCCTGCAGCGGGACAGGGAGTACCTGCTGACAGTGGTGGCTGCCGACCGGTTGGGCAGCCGCAGCGCCCCTGTCGTGGTCTCTGTGGTGGCTGGAGCCCGGCCCCCACAGTTCACCAACGCTTCCTTCACCATTGCCATACCGGAAAACACCCCTGAAGGACAGCCGTGAGTTTACACATACAGTACACACACACACACACACAGGGATATAAAACTTCAAAAACGCCTGGTTCTAGCTCTGGAATTACCTTTACAATACCTATGTTGGCTCTGTAACACAAAATTAGGAATGTTTTTCTTGAATTTTCATCCACATGAATGGGTTTATACACCTCACAGATTCACACACATCTGTGCACACGTATATTTCTCCTAGACGTTGTCTTGCTACCACAGACACGATCGATAGCCACTCAGATTTATTTACATGGTTTATATGTTTGAAAAGATGAATTCATCATAGACATTTGATGTGCACACATAATTTCTCACATACACAAATAATTCATGTTTTACAGACTGCTACATAGATTATGTGCAGCACATGAGTAAAAGCACTGATGCAGTGGGCCGTGATGGATGTAATGCATGGTTTTTACACTACTGATATGAGATCGTAGTGTATGAGTGTGATATACGATTAAATATGCATGTCACACATACACATGCCCGCATGCCTTAATGCCACACATTAAACTGCATAGTCCTGTGCATCATAAGCACACACAGCCTAAGGCCTGACTAAAGTGGTACAGTTGTGACTAGTGTCCTTGGATTGGTCTCATTATCCTCCCCTTCTTTCTTCTTTTATTTGACTGACACGACCAATAAACCAATAAAGTGGTTATTCCAGTCTGTTGTTTATGCTGATTTCATCAGGGAAACTGTAAGGGTTAGATATTGCGTCTAATAAATAACAAGCAACAGCTAAACTCTCCTTCGTAGGTTACTCAGTGCTACTCTGGTGGACACCGTACAGAAATACACTTGACTTTACTCTACTATTCTTAACTTCACTTTGCTCTTAGATACTTCAATCTACTCTATTCTTCTCTGTTCTTCTTTCGCTGTACACGACTTTAAGATGCTTCATAATGTCTTAGCGATATTTCATTTATTTATGTATGTATGAAACCCTGCCCTTCTTTGTTCCAGTCTCTGTTGCGTTACACATGAATACTTATATTTCGCCGAATTCCTCTCTTTTCTCTACTATAATTGCGTCTACTTCATTCTAATACATTAACGTCCAGTCTACTCTGCTACTCTGCAACATTGCTCATTTCCATTTTGTTCGTTCTGTAGTCAACTCTGGCAACTCTCTACTTTTTGGCCTTTTCCACCACAAAAATGTAACAATCCCTTACTTAACATGTAGCCATTGTAGGCCACTGCTCAGGAGTTGGTTCCAGGTAGGCCTACTGTTAGAGCCATGAAATGCAACACAGCAAACTGCAATTAATAATGCAGGAAGTGTGTTTAGCAAAATAACTTAGGAAGTGGGTTTTTAGATTGGGGGTGCAAACTTGTCAGGGCAGGAATTTCATGGCGGCCATATCCGCCGTGCCTCCTCAGTTTGGACTTATGCCCCTCAAAAAAAGGATATGCCGTACAGCCACAGTGGCCTTGATGCCCCGCCTGCACTGCTCCGGCTAATTTTCTCCTCTGCCTCTTTCCTGTTAATACGGTTTGGTATCTTTTGTTGAGACAAAGACAAAAATATGCATTCTTTCCGTCAAATTTATAAAGCATCACGTATGATTCTGTTTAATACATCTTAATCATTGTGGAGCTGGGCGCACACAAACAATTCTCATTTCCACTCCCGGAGTTTGCCATAAATAGTTGTAGAATCACCCTTAAGTAAAAAAGTAAAATGTATTATGTAGCACTTTTTTACAGATAAAAAAATCACAAAGTGCTTTGCATAAAATGGACATACATATTAAAACACAGTGCACAATTCAAATCACAAAGTAATGCATACAAAATAAGTGCGGAAAGGTCAACCAAAAGCCTGTTCAAAAAAGTTTGTCTTGAATTGATTTTTTAAAAGAGTCCACAGAGACAGCAGATGGTATTGGGGGAGGCAGAGCGTAGGCCTGTCACGATAACAAATTTTGCTGGACGATAAATTGTCCCAGAAATTATTGCGATAAACGATAATATTGTCGTTCTGAGACCATTTTCATCTATTGTAATGATAATGGCATAATAATGCAGGTACACCTTTTCAAAGATCAATAAACTTTTATTTCTAAAGAATATTTAACACTGGAACTGGAAGACATTTTAAATATCCACAATATGTCTTTGATCTCCTTTAGTATGTCGTCTTTCACGCTGTTGTACAGTTGTGGAATTGCCGTTTGTGACACGTATGTTCTCCCAGGTAGGCCTAATTTGTACTAGCTGTCAAATGATTGCAGCATTCCTCGAGTGTTTGTGCGATAGACTACAGACTCTGTACTACATTTAACAATTATTTATTAAACACTAAATATTAAATTTAAATAATATATAATTAATACATACAGACAGACAGACAGACACCACTTCTGTTTACTGATAGCTATCATTTCCCTCAGGCTAATTAATTAGGTAGTAAGTGGCGATTTTTGGCAGCCAGCCTTCCTAAAGAAAGCACAATGAAATTAAATAACCGATCAGTCTTCATTAACCATTGACCGACAAGCAGGTAACAGAATCTCAGTTCACCTGTCCGGGGGGCTCTGACACACTTTCCGCACTCCGGTTGTACCGGTTAATGTTCTGTGCGTTGTCGGACACATGCATACCACCTGACACCGTTTGCAAGACTGACACAAGTCCACAGCGGCGTGTATGTCCGAGTCTGTAGGCCTATACACCGCCTCCACCTGCAGGTTCTCAACTGTGTGGTTTGGAATGAAAGGGAGAAAACAGGACGCCGAGTAATTAAAGCCGTTTTTCACAGCGGATATACTTTTTTTTTTTTTTTTTTGACGGCGCCTTAACTGCAAAGTGCTGCGAGAAATCCTGCTCCAACTCTCAACTAGCGTTTTCTCTGTCTCTCTCTCTCTCCGCCTCCCCACACAAAGACTATGCGACTGACAAGAGGGTTCACTCCTCGTTACGCTAAGGAACCGAGAGTGGTCATCCAGTCTCTTTGGTAGAGAGAGAGAGAGAGAGAGAGAGAGAGAGAGGGAGAGAGAGAGAGAAGGAAAACAAACAAGCATGCAAATTGAAATTATCGCGGCCGGAAAAATTATCGAGCTCATTTTTTTTAATTGTGCGATTAATTGATTCATTGACTATCGCGACAGGCCTAGCAGAGCGCTCCAAAGTCTCAGTGCTACCGACTCGAAAGCTCGATCACCTTTGGTCTTTAGCCTGGTGCGATACATTGAACATATTAGACCTGTAGGCCTTTGCATCAAAAAATTGACAACACCACAGGCCAAGTGGCAATGTTTGGACCCGGCGCTGCACTCTTGAATATTTATTTAAATTTAAATTTTTGTAGGTGCCCTCAACTGATGTCCGTCTTACATTTGCAGCAATTACATTAATTCTATAATGAATTTTCACCCTATATCCTTATGCTAAAATTGACTGTAAATCCATCCAAATTCTTTGCCATGATGAGTTTGCACCCCTGCACTGTAGATACAGGCGATATTGGGATTCACAATATGCAACTAGCCTGCCTTTTATTTGGTTGTATAACCTGTAAATAGTTTGCAGTGTTTGCGAAGTAGTGGGCTTTTGCTGCCAAACACTTCAGAAGAAAAACAAGTGAAGAAAAAGAAATTGAAGAAATGCTCATGCTGCATCCAGAAGTCTTTTCCCCATCAGAGTCTTCACCTGCCCCTCCCTGTTTGATGGTACGAAGCAGAGAGAGTGTGACCGGTGGCTGCTGGTGCCTCCCTGGAGGCAGCCCACCTTTTCCTGAGGGAGCACCCGGCCCTGGAGAGCTGAACAGCACAGCGTTCACTCTCTGCCCCCTGTTCTGTCGACCTCCTACTGCAGAAGGAGCCCCATTACGAATTTAATAATAGTCTTTTTTTTTCAAACATTGGGTGTGTAACCGTGAAAAAAACAACAATCATTATAAGTGTCACTGTCGCTTTCTTTAAAGACTTGTATCCAAAACATTACTGTTTGCAAAACACAGTGGAGACTCAAAAGCCTTCCAGGTTCTTCAGTTCAGGTTATGGGAAGCTCCAGGTTGTGGGTCATTATGTTCCCACAGTGGAAAAGGCCTACCTGCTTATCTCTGAAATGTAGCGGAGTAGAAGGAGAAAGTGGCATTAAAGGAAAACACTCAGGTAACGCACAATAACCTCAATTTGTACTTAAGTACAGTACTTGAGTAAATGTACCTACATTCCACCACTGTCTCTCTTCTACCCCACCCTGTTCTGCACATTCAGTCAATGGTGTACTCTCCGTGTATCCCCAGCTTCCTGGTTACACCTGCTGTGTCCTTCCAGAAGAAACCAATCAGCTACAGCCTTCTCATCAATCCCAGCAGTCTCTTCTCCATCTCAGCAGAGACTGGTGACATCAGTCTGACCCGCCCTATCGACTACGAGACCGACCAGCATCGTTACTTGCTATTGGTCCGAGCCAGCGAAGGCCTGGACAGCATGAGCAGTGCAGCGGAGGTTGGTTTGTGTGTGTGTGTGTGTTTGTGTGTCTTGTTGAGAAAATGGTCGCAGTTTTAAACACGTGGTTAATATTTTGTATTTAAACAAAACTACTTAGATTTCCGTAAAGATCATGGTTTGGTTCAAATGTGTGCCTTTAGGTGGCAGACTTAAGTTGTGTACGTAAGTTAAGTAGGTTACGTGAGTCAACATGTATGTATGTCATTTAAAAGAAATAAACGTGTTGAGTTTTGGTTTCACACAAGATACTAACAGCGGTCTCCTGGGTGAAAGTTAGTTTGACCCATCCACCCTGACCTCCTCCCTACACGGATTTTGAATAGAAACATATCTGTGTCAAGTCAAAAGCAAACACAATCCAGGAGAAAATATGTTTTCCTTGAAATGTAATTGAGAATGCAGTTTAGTCGTATGGAAACGTAATTTTTTTGGAGACAGGGCTGGTGTGTGTGTGATGTGAACTCCAAGTCACATTTCCACTGTCAAATTCAATGACTTGATGGTCTTCAAAACTCAAATTGTTGACAATACAAGGTTGTCTCGTCAAGTCTTACACAGTTGTACAGCATACTGCAAATAATATCTGAGAAATCTAAAAAAAAAAAAAAAAGTCTTCTACTAGTGAAATTATTTAATTTCACTTGTTTGTCATGTCGCTCGGCTGACTTTGATCCACTGCATTTGAAGCTATTTTCACATACTGCTTGGACAAAATTGTAGACCCAGTGCAGTTGGCTGGAAGACAGCTGTTGAATTGTGGTGAGCTGTGGTGATTATGATATATCTTCCTGACAATAAAGTAAGCACACATGGTCATAAAATCCCAGTCTACTCTGAAACGTCCTTCATTTTGTAATGCATGCTGTTGGGTGGTATTTGATTGATTTACAGTTGCTGTTAAAAGAATGATGGTTTGGTTCTAGGGCCTCCTGATTGGTCTCTTTTTTTTTGTTGAACAGAAGGCATTTTGAACCCATCAATGCTACATGGGTTGTTATGGGATGCCTTTAAACTGAATTTATTGTGAAATAGCATTAAAATCCTCAGCCTAAAAGACAACTGTACATTTCCAATTTTAGAGAGTATGAGTGTTGTCTACAGTCAAACCCAAATAGACTTGTCTGTCTGGAACGACTGCTTTGGAATTCCTAATGACTTCCTCATGTTGTCAGGAAGTGAGAGAACAGCGGCTGACCGCTGCAGGCATCGATGCATCTGGTCTGGTTTCCATCATTACTCTGGTCCCAGGCTAAAACATGTCCTGCTGAACCAAACTGTCCTCAACTGCTCTGCTCCGGGCCCCTGTGGACTACAGAGTACCAAGAGCAGAGAGAGAGAGAGAGAGAGAGAGAGAGAGAGAGAGAGAGAAGTGGGAGAATGAGAAGAGGATTATTATATTCAATAGTGAAAAGAGAAAGAAAAAGAAATGGAAATAAATAAATGAGCTGGGAGTTGGTATGTGCCCTTGTCTGCCCACACGCCTGCCCTGGGTGGCCAGCTTCCTCAGCCTTATGCTTGCCCTCTGGAGCCTGCGCATTCTTTTTGAACATCCTCATGAACAGTCCAGCCAGTGCTGAAAAGTAGAACTTTACAATTGCTCTGAGCTTTATATCAGCTTTGATGCCCCTATATGTGCTCTTTGCTGCCTCCTGAAAAGAATACTGGTATCAATCATTACATCAAATAGGAACAATGGACAGGATAATGGAGGGCTGAATGGCTACAACAAATCTTAAGTGGTTTATATTTGCATGGTGGTGACGAGGCACGATACACACTCCACATTCAATTGTTAAAATATTAATGCTATTAACATCTCTAATGTTAAAAATAATCTACATAGTATCTTTTTTAGATGTTTTCTTGGTCAACCGTCTTGTAAATTGAACACAAATTTGACACCTAAATCATCAATCACACATTGTGTAACAACATACTACCAGTTAGAATATTTTTTGGGCTAATAGGTATATTTTTTTAGAATATCAAAAATGGTGAATATCTGACGAATCAAAATTTGAATGGCACCCGGGACACTGCAGTGATTTATATCCAGCTCTGTGTCATGGCAGTGTGGGCAGTGTGTTTAGATGAACAGTATTTGGCTCCCCTCCGAGTTCCTCATGGAGTGGAGCAGCGGAGTTCTGTAGAGATCCGCCGGGTCTCGGCAGACTCCCTGATCGATGCTCCGTGCACTGGCGCCATCGAGGGAAGCATTAACACCGTTCATCTAAACACACAGCCCACACAAAGATGACACAGAGCTGGTTTGAAATCGCCATAGTATCCCTTAAGGCAGGGGCCCTTTAACTGAAAGAGAGACAGAGCAGGGACCCCTTAACTGAAAGAGAGACAGAGCAGTACTACATATATTGTATACAATTAAGTTGCATAATAAACTGGGCCTACAATAATGTGTAGGGGGGCCTTAAGCCTTTATACCTTTTGCATATGGTAGAATAAGCTATTAAAATAGCCTACTAATTGTTGGCATGATTTTATGAATCATGGTTTCATGTTAAACATACATGTAGCACAGCGAACCCTTAGGTGTATGTGGATGGCCCTTACCTATAAGGCCAGTAAGCAGTGGGGATTTATGTTTGCTAAAAATATGTTGGATTCATGTTAAGACTTTTTAATTTTTGAAAAAACTTTCAAAAATTAACAATAACTTGTGGGGCCCGCCTGCACTGACTGTGTGGAGCCCCTAGGGGCCCCGGCCCTACTGTTGAAGATCCCTGCCTTAAAGGTGCCATAGGTAGGATTAAGAAGATCCAGGACTTATCCAAAAAATTTGAACGACAACTTCTCAGTTCCTCCCCCCTTACCGTTAAAGCCCAAAACTGTGTCCTAAGGCCCTCCGCCCACAAGGGAGAATGAATGTGTGTGCAGGAGCAGTGATCGACATGCAGGTCATTTTTCAAATTAACTGCTTCATGTAGTTCTACTCGAACATAGGGTCAGTTTCAGAAAATATGACAAAAAGTTAGTTTTATGAGTCTTACACACTGCATCTTTTAAGGCATTCTATTTTCCCCTCGTTCTCTTATTAAAGTGTACTATAGCATTAACAGTGGGAGAGGGGAAAATGTCATTCATTTGTTTTCCAAAAAAGACTGTAGAAATAAATGGCACTTTTTCAATTTGTGTAGCTGTCTTTTTTTGCTTTTGATTTTATTATTATCTGTCTCCGTCTGCCAAAATAGCAAACAGAGGTGGAGTTTTTGTGTGGACTGGAGTCACTGAGCATGACTTTAATTTGCAGGTATTTTCCAAGTTTCTCCCTCCAGGAGTGATAGCTCACTGGCACCATTAGTTACCTAACCAGCCTGAGACCTGCCTGCAGCTGCCCCAAGTGTGTGTGTGTGTGTGTGTTTCTGCGCACAAAACTGTGTGCATGTGTTTGAGCTCATCTTGCTTTATTACGGCTGACTTCCCCTCTCTTCTCATTCAATCTTGCCTTTCCTCAGCCTTGTACACACACGTGTGCTCAACGTTCATATGTCTTGCCGAACCCCTTGCCATTTCCCGTCATACTGGCACATAGGCCATGCAAAAAAAAAATTGCCATACAAACACACACACACACACACACACACACACACAGGCAAACAAAGATTAACAGTCGCTGGCAAACACACACAAATCACCTCAGGGAGTTGGCATGGTCAGATTTTATTTTGTTGTCCATTGCTTCCAAGCTGATCTTTGCTGAAGGATTAACGGATATTACAGAACTTCATTTTACCTATCAGGACTTAATACCAGTGGTATTTACACACCACTGACTCTATGTGTGTTTGTGTGTGTTTGTGTGTGTGTGTGTGTGTGTGTCAGAGTGAGAGAGAGATCTGTAGTGTTTTTGTCTATACAGCTGCATTTATATGGCAGAGAAGAAGAGGGGCTGGGGGTGAAAGAGGCTCTCCAGCCAGCCCATGTGTGTATATCTTCCTCCTGTATGCTGCAAGCAGGCAGTCAACATCTGGTAGAAGATGCTGTGTTTGCCTTCATGCCCCTAATGAACTGAACAGTGTTACTGTGTCTCACACACACACACACACACACACACAAACACACACAAACACACACACACACATGCTCACACCATACAAATTCATCTTTGCACACTGATCCACTCTCATTTTTTAGCTCAGGGCTTCTGAAAAATTGCACAAGATTGCATTCTCTGCTGACCTACTGAAGGGACCGTCTCTGCAGAAGCTCCCTCACTGAGGAGGGGTAAATAAACCAGAGGGATCAGGGTCAGGGCATGCCTTTGGAGAAGGTTGGGATGTGGCTTCCTTTTGGTTAGGGATAGGGTTAATTTGGGTTACTTGCAGATGAAAAGGACTCCGGACCCAAAGAAAACCAATTTCGGACGGTGCCTGAAGTAATAATCCCAGATTTAAAATTTCCATAACACCAACCCAGTGTGACTTTTAATCTCCAGCATTTCCACTTGTGATTGCCTGGGCAGTTTTAGCATGTAGATGCAGTAACAGCATTACTAACACATGTACACTATGAGATCAGAAATGCAGAAACTCTATGCTCAAGTTTGAGCTTTTACGATATACTATATTGTTATATGCTCCTGATTTATCCCCAGTGCAGTTTCACACACGTACAGTATATAGTAGAATCACACGCCTTAGTGTTCATTTGTTCAACTTGTAATGTTTTTATTTTGTGCGAAGAATTCTTGAAGCTTTTGAATTAGTCTAAAACACATGGAACAGTTGCACATGTCGATAGATTTATTTTTACCTTTAAGATTTTATTGCACTGGTTTTGATGACTACGTGACAATAATTTGTGTGTTTTAATTGCCACATTTAAGAGAAAAGTCTGTGTGATGAGGGTACAACGTTGTCATTCACTCACGCCACCCCTCTTCCTTCTTTGACTTCCTCCCTTTCTCTCTCCATCTTTCAATCTCCTCCTCTCCCCTCCTAAACTATCTCTTAGGTACGAGTTGTTATTGTCGATGAAAACGACTGCGTTCCAGAGTTCCTCCAGTCCATTTACAGCAAGGATGGCGTGCCAGAGACCGTGACAACAGCAACGTCCCTGCTGCAAGGTGAGACATCTGGACAACGCTCAAAAGATTGTGTGCCATCCATAACCCCCATTCCCATTTCTGCACAACATCACTGAGTGCACATCTTTATTTGTGTCTTTAGACAACATAAAATTACATTATCCTGCACTAAAAAAAAATCAATCTGTTTTCTCTTTTTTTCTGTTGTACATATAGTACTTGCAAGGGGAATTGGAGATGCACTTTGCTGTTTTCGTTAGCTTTTTGTGTTCTCAACAATCAAACAAAAGTACTAAAGGAATGTACTTTTGTGTTATTTGACTATTTCACTTCACTAGTTAAAACTCCCATGCAATATTGATAATGTTAGGGTGTTCTTGTTAAAATTGTCTTTAAACACTCCTGATAAAACACAATACATAATGCATACATCCTGATGTTATTGAGGAGGAAATGCTGTAGTGCTGTTTTTTTTTTTTTTTTTTTAATCCCAGTCTCGGTTTAATGAATATCTCAGTGAATCACGAAATAAGTTTTATTTATGTCCTATAACAGTAGGTGGTTGTAAAGTTCAAAAACACACTGGATGTTAAGCTAAACCAGGTGCAGCTCAGTTGGCTAATGTGTGCCTGTGTGGGGTCTGTGTTATAATGAATGTTTGAGAAGCCCTGCTATTGTGGATTTCAGAACAGAATAAGGCCGGCGGTGCTTTTTTAACATGCATGTGTTTTGACTGGTCAGGAAACTGAGTAGGTACTTGTCAGCACTGGCAGCCGTGAAATCACCAGCACTTCCATCAGTGCAGCTACTCCAGCTTCTCCTTTCCTGTAATGACCCAATTTCCACACGGGGATCACTTAAGTTTAATGTTATGTGAGGAAATGGTAATGGTAACTGTTGTGGATTCATCACAATTTGATCTGACTGAGATGCCCTCTTTTTTAGATTCTTTTTTAGCTTCTGACAGACTGAGGGCAAAGCATTTCACACTTGTCTTTCCCCTCTACGCTCTGCATGGAGACTACACATTCTTTTTTAAATACATTTAATATCTTTATAAAAGTGTAATTATTGATCCACATTTCATGATGAATAAAACAATATTTCGGCATCCACAAGCAGCTCAAGGTTCTGGTTACGGCTCAAAATAAAGTGATACATCAAATTGAAAATGAACAGGTCTACATACTGTTGGCTAAAACTGGAAACACCAACAGAGCTGCAAATGAGTGTTGACAAGAACAAAATGCAGGGAAATAAAACGCTGCATGCAGTATGTAAATTAATAATGTCTGCTGTTATGACACCTCATTGGAAGTGCTCATTACCTTAGGCTGCTGGCGGATTTTTTTGGGGTTGGATTCTCATTATAAAGCATTGTTGCTTTTACACTTCCGCTGTGTTCTTGCTGATTTGTTGGCAATCATCCTCATCACTATCATTATCACAATTAGTTAAATAGCCTTTTTGAAAAAAGGTTCAAAATGAGTTGCATGCACATAGTTTACAAGCACACAGTGTCACACTAAATAATAGAACAGCTATGACCTGTACAATGACTTTGTATCCTGTGAAAACAGCTGTATTGTCTTTACAGCTGACATTGCACATAGTGAAGATAATTTATAATTATCATATCAAAATATGCTTGCCTGTACATTTGTAGAAAGTATATCAATTATGTTAATTATGATGAAACAATAATACAAGTTCAAAGTAATAAGTTGCACATCGTATTGACAATGACCCTATTCACACCTGGCATTAACATGTCTTGGGAGATCTGATCGCAAGTGGACAGCTCGAAGTATGTCAGTTCATACCATCAGAATGCATCTCCACATGCGTCTCGAGCACCACACACACAAACACGCACACACACACACACACACACACACACACACACACACACACACACACACACACACACACACACACACACACACACACGTGGTACACAGCAGAGACGGTGCAATGACGACTTGGCAGTCACCTTACTTGTTTCTTCTCGCTACCAATATTAGCTGTTGTGTTCCAACAATGTTAGGCTGAAACAACGGGCATGCAGGCTGAAATTCACTGTGGTGTTCTGTGGGGATTGAGCTTTGAGCAGGAAAAACTCCACTAGCAGCTAGGCTAATTTATATAGAGTAAACATCACTGAAAGACTGCAGCGCTGTGTTGTCCATCTCCTTCTCCATCGGAGAAATGTCTGAGTCAAATTATAACCGAGCAGTCTGGTGTGTGTAGAGGTCTGTATGGTTATACTGTAGCAGCCTGGTGTCGTTCTCAGGTGATTTAATAAAAGGTAAACACAGTGAACGGCCCCTTTTTTTGTCAAGCTAAATGAGGGCTCTACCGGTGGCACGGTATATTGAAAATTCATACCGGTGGATTCATAATGGTGTACTTTCTAAGGGTGTCACGATTTATATTTTTATTTGAAATTGACCGAAATTGAGTCACAATCTCAAACTTTGAATAAAAAAATGGAATTGTTGATGCTGCCACGCCCCCATGTCTAGTTCGGTCGGCTTCTCAAACAGAAGAAAAACACACGTGTTGAAGTGTAGCGAGTCAACCTCCTCTAACTTAGCTACAGCCATTCAAAAGATAGCATGGCAACTGCAGATGCAGGAGTCCCCTCTCCTCTTTCACTGAAGTCGGCGGTGTGGAAGTATTTTGGATTTCCAGTGAGTTATGTTGACAATGTTCGCGTTGGTTGACAAAATAACCACAGTTTGCAAGCTCTTCTATGTGTGTGTACCATATTCTTCTACTGGCAGTATGACTAACAGTTTGCTCAATTTTTTTTTTTTTTTTGCTCAATTTTATTTATAGTGTCAAATCTTAACAGGAGTTATCTCAGGACACTTTACAGATAGAGTAGGTCTAGACCACACTCTATAATTTACAAAGACCCAACAATTCCAGGACTTCCGCCAAGATCAAGCATTTAGTGTGACAGTGGTGAGGAAAAACTCCCTTTTAGGAAGAAACCTGGGACAGACCCAGGCTCTTGGTAGGCGGTGTCTGACGGAGCCGGTTGTCAGCAATGTGACAATCTGCAAACTGGTCTGCTTACAAATCACTAAAATAGCAGTGACAGCACTGTTTGGCTCAGTTATCAATGCCGTTAGCATCGTGGCTAACACTTTTGTTACTTTATTTTTTGACAAATCGTTTAGTCTGTGCTTTCTAACATGACGTCATTGTGCTAACCGAGCACCATTAGCCTTTACAACAGAGCTGCTTCAATACACTTGTTAGATCATGTTTCATTACAGAGTTCTCTGTTGATTTGTGTGTGTCGCTATGGTGGGAAATAAATGTCAACAGAGAGTGGTGTGCCGGAAATGCAATGCGCCGTGACGTAGGTCCCCTTCAAGGCCAGGCTGATGTTGGAAGTCCCTCTAGTGGACAGAATATGTAACAACAACTACATGCTTACAGTGGCATTGACGATGCATGAGCCTGAGTAGTGTAGTACATATTAATAACAGGCTGCATTTGAGCATTAAATCTTCGAATGTTATTCGAATAATGGCATAGCAACCTGTGCTTTAAGAAAATATATATGTAAAAATCGAGAATCAAACCGTGACCTTAGATTTGAAAATTTAATTGAATCAAGGATTTGGAGAATCGTGACACCCCTAGTACTTTCCATACTGTTTATACCGTCCATCCTTTACCAGAACTAACAAAAAAAAGCTTGTAAATGCTAGTAAGTGAGGGAGAAGTAATTGAGTGAATATGGGATTGAGGTGTATGGTGTAGGAGGCACAGTAGGCGCTCAGCCTGCTGCCATCAACAGGTGCACTAAGGGAGGCGACGTTTCACCCTGCTGTGCTGCTGCTGTGAGTGTGTGTGTGTGTGTGTGTGTGTGTGTGTGTGTGTGTGTGTGTGTGTGTGTGTGTGTGTGTGTGTGTGTGTGTGTGTGTGTGTGTGTGTGCATTTGAGTTGGTAGAGGGTTGTTTTTACTTTTGTGAGTATCTTTGGTAAAAGAACAAACAGAAAAAAAATGCTCCCAGTATAAAAAATTACAAATCTTTCAGTTTATTATATCTGAAACAGTATATGTATCCTAGAATCTTTCCAGAGTTTCCAATTTGCAAATTTGAACGTAGGCACTTAGCTTTTAAACTTGGTGAGGTGGAAAATGGGTCACACAGGGTTCTCCTTTGCCAAACACTTCTGTTTTTCTCATTACATTTCAAAATTCCTTAAAACAATAATGCCTTAATGCATGTTACAATAAATACAGTTCTACCCAATCCAGTTCTAAGTACACCTGAAGCTAAACAGCCACGCCTTCTAAAGAAAGACATGTTTTCCCCCCTTACTTGATTAGACTAAGTCTTAGTATTAAATTAAATGAGCTGGAGGAAATGGGCATCCAGCATCGTTTTGCTAAATCATGTGCTACTAATCCCATAATCAGTTCCATTTTAAGAGTGGACAAAATTAATGTTTACTTCGCCAAGTTGCAAAAAAACGGCAGAGTACCAAGCAAGCCAATCATCGCACTTTCCATAGAGATCTGAGGCTCCTGTAGTTTTCATCTTCAACTTCAATCAATTAAATGCCAGGCAGACATGGGAGCCCCCCCCCAATGTATGATGCCAGCACAACAATGCTGGTTAAAGATTACACAGCATGCTCAAAGGGTGCTCTAAGGATACATGCTCAAAGGATGCTCTAAAAAGTACAAATCTGTACTTACTAAATTAAATATTGACTCATTGGTGACGTGTTCGGCCACTGCATTGGATTGGACACCGCGCAGACACTAGTACTGCAGTCCTTTTTTCTACCCATCACATCAGATGAGAGGGTATTCATCACTTTACAGCAACAAAACGGCTGCATTTCAGTTGCAATTCAGAAAAATGTCAGTCCTTGTAACCAGGGTTGTAGTATAGGGTAAACACACATGCATTCACTTTATTCAGCTTGCAAATCTGACCATAAATCTAAATAACAGAAATTACCACAAAAAAAAGGAGAATGGCAATTCTAGTCGCAATTGCCATTTTCACACTTGATTTGATGCAGTTTTTTGCCCCCTGCTAAAAGGGAGGCAGTGTGACACAATACATATAGAGAAGCTACTTTTGCAGCTGTTAACCAATGCTTTTTGGCAATTTAATGATGAAACATCCATCCTGCTTACAGCGTTGACAATACATTAAAATGTTTTCTTTCCTCCTGTTTTTTGGTAATTCCAGCTTATCAACTAGCAGCTGAAATGAATCTTTTTACATTTCTATGCAGTTTAACAAAATATACTGTCCGTGGGTTTGTGAGATACTGTAGGGCCCAATTTCTGTCAACAATGGGTAGGTAGCCTATTAGGGATGTCCCGATCCCAGCGCAAGTATCAGATCGGAGCCGATATCGGCATTTTTTTAACTGATCGGGGATCAGCATTTACCCCGATTACCTTACTCCGATCATTTACATCAGCTTGTAGTGTTCGCCGCCTTTAATCACACACCCCCTGTGCCACAGACGCACTGCCAGACTGCCTGGATGCCGGCACTTTCAAACCAAAATGCCACACATCCAGAGAGTGTCTCGTAGCTTGCCAGCCATTGGCAACAAGTAAAGACGTTTGTCCTTCTTAGTCATCCGTTCTACAGAAGCAGGTTAGTCCAAATCTCCACACTTCTTAACCATACTTGCAGGCTGTTATTCCCTGGAGCCGACATCAGAGTGAGAAGAAAATCAAAGATTAACTATTAAGCGCAAGAGGCGTCACTAAGTGTAGTTTTTGTTGTCCAGCAAGAAACCTGTTTATTTTTTGGTTGGGAGTTTGGGGTTGGGGGATCCTGAAGAGAAGAGAAGAAGAGAACTGTTTTGGTGTTGAGAGAGCAAAGACTCAGAAGTGTGCGGCTCTATTATCTGAGCATATATGAGTATCGGATCGGGACTTGGTATCGACAGATATTCAATATTTAAAGGGATACTTCACCGCTGGAAAGCTGAATATATCTTTAAATTGGGTCACTTATGTAGCAGAAATGTGAAAAAAAAATTTTTTATTGGTGCCTTCTAGGCCGAGAAAAGCCAGAAAGACACCAAATCCCAGAATGCACTTCGCTTCGCTGCTTTGAGTCCACTCCCAAGCCACGCCTACCGCTTGACAAACAGACAGTGAGGCATTCGACTCAACTCAATGTGTTTTATTGTTATTTCAACCATATACACAAAACAACGTTTCATCGTGGCTCAAGTGGTGTTACACATTTAAAATATATAAAAACTACATTATATAATAACGACATACGAAACAGGCTACATTTAGTGCACACACACATTATAGGCTCCGTAAAGTTCAGCTAAGCATACCAGCATTAGGCTTGGTGGGCTGTAAACACCGAGTATAAACACAGCCGTGAATTAGCGTGTAATGTCGATTGGTCGCCATGTAACAGTCACAAACTCCAGCCGTTAGCAGTTAGTTGGATACAAATCACCACATTTCTGCACCAGTCCGTGTTAACACAGCCCACCTTCATACAGAGCATCTCTAGCTCGGATCGTCGGAAGGCTAGCAGTCCTGGTAGCTGGACAGTCCGGTTCACTGTTGTTCAGCCATGTTTCCACGAAAGCAAAAAACACAGCAGTCTCTGAACTTGCGTTGGGAGCATCGTTGAAGTTGGATGTAGTCCAGTTTGTTGTTTAATGAACGAACACTTGCAAGAAGGATTGATGGGACAGGTGGCCGGCTAGCGTTAGCTTCCCACCTAGCCGACGTGGATGTCCCCTACTCGGCTCGGGCCATCGAGCGAGACCGCTGGTCTCCGTGCTGGTCTCCGTGGCAGGCGAAGCTCTCGTAGTGTGCCGATTATTCCGTCTGTAATAACGTTCCCTGCATATTCTCCGATCTGTACCGATGTATCCCGGTGGTACACGTGCGTAGTTTGAATGCACATAATTGTTGTAAAAGTTTGCTGCTGAGAAGTTCTCTTAATACATCCATGAGAGAGAGCCCTGTTTAGCGAGGATTCAAGATGGCTGACATTTCGTTTTTTTCCGGCTGAGATTGCCTCGCTTTGGGTGATGGGCGGGTTGAAAACATGCGGAAGTAGGTCCTACTACTGGCTGTAGTCTTTTGCTCTGGCCAAAAAATCTTCCGATGACGCAAACATCGTCATTTTACATCATCGGAAGATTTTTGCAGATATCTCCTGTCTCAGGGGGATATGAGCAGAGGTGTAGTGGTAAAAAAAGAGGTGGGTAAACTATAAATTCTGGTGGACCACGACGTGGTCACCTTTTAAGGTGGGCCACTGCCTACCGGTGTATGTGTATCCTGATGACATCGCTATAGGCTATCATTTGATGGTACTACCAAGGGTATCACTGGTTGTTTCCTCATCATAGGTCACACAATCACTATTAAATTCATACATTAATCTAAGCTCTTGTTAAAGAGACTCAAGAAGGAATAATAGGGTTGAAATCTATAAAGTTTACTAAATGACAAAACAGAGAGAACAAAAATATTTAAGAGATAGAGAGGGAGGGTTATATCCAGGGCTTCCAATGCAATGCACTTGTACATAATGATTAGGGATTTGGGATTATTATCATAGTCGATTATTCTGTTGAATATTTTCTCGATTAATAGATTAGTTGTTTGGTCTACAATATGTCAGAAAAATGTGGATCAGTGTTTCCCAAAAGCCCAGGATGACATCCTCAAATGTCTCATTTTGTTTCTGCTCCTGTAGAAGCTAGAGGTCTGTATGAAATCAACCTTGTTACGAGAAAAACATGTTTTTAGCCGCAATCTTATGGAGAAAAACTACACTACCCACAGTCCTAAACTTAACAGCGACGCCTCTGATTGGTTCAACTCGCCGTTTCCATAGAAACGTTTACCGTACCCGCAAAACCGCGAACGGCGATAACATTAACTAGCTAGGTGACTAGCAAAGAGAGCTTGTTGTCACAAACTTCCAGTGGTTTAAATGTCAGAGAATGCATAATTACATCCGGTTATTTATCTGATAATGTATCCTGAATTTTACTTGTAACATGGGCTAATGGGAAAAGGTAGAGGTGACTTGTTGAGTCAGTGGCATGAATCTACTGTGAACCAAATTACCCTAAAAAACATGAAGTTTAGTACTGTTTTTCGAGCTCACTCACTTTGGGCTTGTAGCCGAGGCCGTTTGCTGGCATCAGGAGGAGGGCTGCTGTCTTGACGCCGCTTAAAAAATTGCCGGGCATCTATTTTTACAATTTATAACATGAGACATGTAGGCTAGTTTGGGCTAGTGACCATGGATGTATTAAGAGAACTGATGAGTCTTGATGCAGTCTGCTGCTTCCTGCTGGCTACGCAAGACATGCTCGATGGTGTTTTAAGCCCCCAACGTTGACTTCAAGGCAGCGCTGCGACCATTGACTTAGTTCAATGCACTGTTGCCTAATCCTAGTGCCTTCCAGGCATCGCTGCCTGGAAGGCGACGTTGTGGGCTTTACAAACAAACACCGCAGGAGATTGGTCAACACTGAGAGTAAGCAGCGCAATATGAAAGACTTCGTCTTAGGTTTAACAATCTATGAAACTAATAATGAAAAATATGAAACTAAAACGACATAAGCTTAATTTAAAATGTCTTAGGAACTATAGGCTATTTAGAGATGGATAAACACAATTTAGAGGTGGATAAACGCACTTTGGAGGTGGGTAAACGCTATTTCCGAATTTTGGGAGGTGCGTAAACGGCGTTTACGTGCGTTTAGCCTCCACTACATCCCTGGATATGAGGGAGGGATGCATGGTCATTCAGAAATACTACCAGGTTTCTTCTGATACAAAGGTGAATGCTAAGTCGGTGAAGTATCCCTTTAACCTCTTTGCCTACTTGTCAGACGGCTGAAATTTCATGCAACGACATACCCAAATTAAAAGTGGTACAGCTCCCGTATACTTTGACACTCTGGGATGTGCCTGATATCATTGGAAAGGAAACACTCTCAAGTTTTTGTTCCAAGTGTCAGGGTGATTCTAGGCCTCACTGACACAGAGCTACAGAGGCTAGAATAGAGTTTTTTATTTCCGTCCAAGTCATACATCTGTAATATGATTAAAATATACTGCTGTGAACAAATATGAGAGGTAGCAGACAATCCAGGACATTAGCCACATGTGTCTGCTTACTACAGAAAAAATCCAGAAGCCAAAAGACTCAAAAATTGATTTTACATGATTTTTTTTCTACAAATATGGCTGTGCGTTTTTCTTGAAAGGTGCAAAGAAAAAAGCCCAAAAAGTGCAAAATTCAAAACTTCTCAAATACAAAAACACACCCACATCAATCACACATATACTTGACATAACTATATACATAAATATATAGAAATAAGTCATTATAAATTGGTCAGGTATGGCTTTGCATTGTAACAGTCACTGTCTGTGCTGAAACACAGAGCCAGCCATCACAGGGTTAAACTTTCAATGGGTTTCATGGTGTCAATGGAATCGTCTTTTTATTGGCTACAAGGCTAGGGGCGTTTCATAGCATGGAATCTTAACTGGCTGAAGCAAATGTCGATCAATCCCACCTGACCCCACATCTCCTCCGAGCCGTGGTTGGCCGTCAAACCAGTCTATCTCCGGCTCTGAGTGACGGATTGACTTATGAGAGGTCTCGTTAGATTCCTAAGGCTTCAGAGAATAACATGGACGCGGTCATTGGCCGTTAGACGACCGGGAGGAAGCGGAAGAGCCGCTGGAAGAGCGAAGCTGTTGAGTCTCGCGTAGCTGTTTTTGTAACTCTGGGCTTGTAAACTTTACGATTTTGAGGCGAATAACTCGTTTTGGATAAAACGGCTTAGATATTTCATTTCCTTGGACTCTTGTGGATTTATGAAAACAAAGTTTTTTGGGATTATATCACCTCTGTGGATAAAGGGACACTCAAAAAGGTATGAATGCACACACACCAGCTGCGCAGTGTAATTCTTAATTAATTTATTGTCTTTAACAGTGTTATAACTTCTATAAATCACCTTATGCTTTGTGTGTGGGCTTAAATTAATCTTGAGAGGCTAAGCTTTCAAGTGGTGTATCGCATGGCCGTATATTGTGAAGATTTAATGTGTAAAAAGTTATAACAAAGTGTATAGAGCGTCCATTTTGAGCGGAAGTGGGTCGTATGCGGGACAGTGACATTAGAGAGGGGGGGGGGGGGGGTCCCAATAATCCCTTATAGCCTATGCAGTAATATTAATTTTTATATTTTTTAACACTCACAATTCTATAATGTGAGTAAACTGCACACAACATGCTCATGCTTACCATCCAGGTTATGTGATAGTTTTTACCAAAAGATGCCAACAGAGGGAAATAATCTAAAGGTCCAGTGTTGATGAGTCTTGCTTTTTTCTTTGCCTTGCTGAGAAGTTCATTTGATCCAGACTAAGGAGGGAAAAAAGATGCATTGTTGTACCCAAATTTCCCTTTTTTTTGCCTTGCAACCCGTTCCACCCAACCGCTTAAAACCTAACATGTTGAACCAAGGCAGTGTAGATTAAGAAAATAAAGTTGTGGTCCTGCATCATCAGCTCTACTGGATCCACGTATTACAGATCGAACCAAATGGGCAAATGCACCAGAGCCCAAACCAGGCTACAGGTCAGGTGTGAAAGCAACGTCATCTTTTGATTTGTCACTCACTATAATATTCTCAACCTGAATTCCATTGGTGTCCCAATTAGTAATATCGGGATGCTTTTCTCTGTTGCAGTTCATCTGTGTTGGGCACTTTCATCTTCCAGCTTTCAGTCAACAAACATTTTATTTAAAGTGCTCAAGTGAAGAATTGATATGTCTCACTCTGCTAAAACAGAGAGCTCAACACACGGGGTGAAAAGAGGAGCTGCAGCAATGTTCTTTTTTTTATTAAACCATATAAACCTATTCTGGTACAATTATAAACCTGAAAATTAGCATAATATGAGCACTTTAATACCACAACAATTAATCTGTCTTTTAATTAACTGACTTTTTTTTACATCTTGTTAAAGTTATTAATTTGAGTTTATTAAAATTTTTATTATTTTCACTATTATTGTTAGTTTCCCCATCGCTTGAATGTACAGTTTGTTAATTGAAGCAAACAATGATGGTGTGTTTATGTATGCGTGTGCATGTACTTATTGCGCATGGGTGTTTGTGTGAGTGTGTCTGTTTTTCTGTGTGTATGGGCCTGAGCCAAATGCAATGTAAGGTGAATTGGAGAATTGAGAAGTTGATGGCAAAATGACTTGTTAGCGGAAAATATGCTTATTCAAATCCCTGGTGGATTTTTTTCATTTTTAGCAAGGCAATCAATTTGTGGTTAAGCGAGTCCTGGCTCAATGGATTACCAATGTGTAATGTAGAAACAGAAATGTTGCAAAATAAAAGTCCTTTCAATGCATGCTGTGCAAACAACACATTGTTGTGTTAAAGAACTGAACATTTAAGCCAGTGGGAGCATCACTTCCTTTTCAATCTTCACTTTGGTTATATAACATGATAAGTGAATAGATATCCTGTGCTTATGTAGACTTCCTTTTTCTCAAATACATGAGACAAGAAAAAAACTTGGCTCTGCATTAATAAGAGAACAGACTGTACTGTCTTGTTTGATTCAACTATACTTTCTCTTTCACATTGACATTGACTTAAATCAGTATGCTTGATCGGCATAATAAGTAATTTTGTTGCAAGATGTGAATTATGTTTCTAAGTAAACCTAATTAGGACAGAAAAAAGGGTGGAAACATAGTAGTGAAATAGCATTGTATTAGTATCTGTGTTTTTCACAGGACAGCTCAGTCAATGCACAACTCTTGTCCATAGACACCAGGACTCTTGCCTCCATTCATCGTTGAAGTAATAAAGACAAATTTAGGGATATATATATATATATATATATATATATATATATATATATATATATATATATATATATATATATATATATATATATATATATATATATATATATATATATATATATATATATATATATATGCTAAATTACACAAGCCACCATTACTGCCGTGGCATCCCACTTGTAGACAGTGTGTGATTTTTTTTTAAATTGTAACTGTTTCTGCCCAGCTGTTATTGAGGAAAATGTCTAGGGGATCATGTAAAACCTGCTACCGTCATTGGAATGTTGAAATGCAGCCATTGAAGTGGTTATATGTAGACCAGTTTTAATAGATGCTAAGCTAACCCTGTACTGGAATGTGCTGTTATTTGCTGTTCCAACAACAAACTTCAACTTTGCAAAAGAGAAAGAACAATCCACCCGAGCATCTTCAAGTTCATATATTTCAGATTTTTATGCCTCTGGACAGGTGACAGCCATGGCCGCAACTGATTAGATTTTAGAGGTCAAAGGTTAAGGTCACTGTAACCTCATATCTGTCCCATTCTTGTGAACATGATATCTCAGCAACCCCTGGAGGGACGAAGAAAGAAAAAGACCTGAACATATTTGGATCTCCAAATTAGATACTAAATTTCCAAGAGGCCCTCATAAGAGACAGGTGCTCCATAGTGCGGAACAATGATAGGATCCCGACAGGTGAATTACAAATCTTCTAACTCCTAACCAATGTTACTCTAGTGTTTTGAGACTGAATATCATCCATCCAGCCACCAAATTCTTTTTTTTAAAAACTAAAGTGTCTTAACATGATTCCCACGTTATTTTTTACAGATATAGGTGAAGTTGGGATTTATGGACCCCCGGTTTTGTCTTTGTTTAGTTCATCTAACTTCTTTTTTTTCTATTCTCCATTTCTATGTTTTCGTCTTTAGTGTCAGCCAATGACTGTGACTCCGAAGAGAATGCAGAGTTGACCTATTACACCCTGAGTCCAGACTTCACCATTTCCCCTCATGGGACCATCTTCCCTGCGGGGCCTCTGGACTACGAGAGGCCCAACCACCTGTACGAGTTTGTAGTGATGGCAATTGACAAGGGCGAGGTCCCTCGCACAGGCACAACTACAGTACGGATTCGAATGGCTAACGTCAACGATGAGGCACCTGAGTTCTCCCAACATATGTAAGTACTATAAGAGTTGGGCTTCTAAACTTCCAATTATCACACAATTGTCCAGTGTCTTAGAGGTAAAACATGATGGAAAGAGATATTAATGAGATACATTGGGGACAATCTTAGGCATTGTCTCCTAGTCTTTTTTTTGCAACGCCTGGTGTCAATATCATTTGGGCAGGGTAGAGCACCACCCATTATATGTTCAGCCGAACTACCCACTCTCTGCAGGGCCTTGCGGTCATGTTATATACTGTTGTAGTTCCAGGCAGTAATGTTTCCTGCCAGGATGCTCTCAATGATGCAGGAGTAGAAATCCCTCAGTATTTGAGGGGATACTTGGAATTTTATACAGGCTCTGCCTGGCCTTTTTCACCGCTGAGTCATTCATGTATGCAGCCTCTTGTCTTTGACCAGTCGCTCAAAGCGCATCATCAGGCGGGCCGGCTCTGTGGTCGGCATGACGCTGGACTCGCTGGTGACGGTGGCAGAGAGTAGGACACTGGACAAACTGCTGGACATTATTGACAATGCCAGCCACCCCCTGCACACCGTCATCAGCAACCAGAGGAGCCTGTTCAGTGGAAGGCTGCTACTTCCCAAGTGTAGGACCAACAGACTCAAAAACTCCTTTGTCCTGCATGCCATCACCCTCTACAACTCCTCACTCGGGGGGAGTAGGAAATAGGGAAAAGAGGGCAGAACAAAAAATAACAAAAAGAAGAAAATTGAAGGGATTTCATTCGCGCAAATTTGCACTCAATTGTTAGTAGCTAAGAGCCCATTATATCTTCTATTTCTTGGGCTAAGAGTTTTTTATTATTATTATTAATATTATTACTATTATTTACTGTCTACTGTTTCTTGTTTACTTACTATATGTATCTAAGAGTTTATTGTTTGTATCTTTTACTCTTTTTTTCAATACTGTATTTAAGTGTCTTTTTTGTAAAATGGTGGAATTTGCTGCTGGAAAGCCAATTTCCTTGCGGGAGTCATCCCAATAGGATCAATAAAGAGAAGTCTAAGTCTATTAATGCAGACGTGAGTGGCACTGGGCGGTAGTCATTCATTCCTGCTGGTCTTGTTTTCTTGGGCACAGAGATGGTGGTGGACTTCTTGAAGCATGTGGGTATGACAGACTGAGCCAGTGACAGGTTGAATATCATTGTGAACACCGGCGCTAGTTGGTCAGCACACAGTTTGAGGATCCGCCAACCCATACCGTCTTTCTTCGTGTTCACATGCTTGAAAGCTCTCCTGATGTAATGCTCAGAAAGGGAGATGAGTGTGAGAATTGCACCCACCCATCCTTTAACCTCCACTTTAGCTGTTCTTGCTTTTTGGCTGCTGATGGCCTCAAAGCGAGCATAACATGTATTCCCTAGCTATAGGGATCAGCACTTGACAAGAAGGAGGGGGATGGCATGTAATCTGGCATAGACCTTAGACCTTTCCACAATGTTTTACTTTGTACAAATAGGCTATAATATGTTGGATCAAAGGTAATGCATTTTGAATAGCCCCTAGGGGAAGTTGAATGTTTAGACATTTTTCATTTTTGAAAAATTAACAATAATTTGGTGGCCCCCTGCAGCAACTCTGAGGACCTCCTGTTGAATAAAATAAAGACTTTTGGACTGGTGGACATAAATTGCATACCACTTTATGAGGAGAGAGAGAGAGAGAGAGAGAGAGAGAGAGAGAGAGAGATACTTTGTCAGGTCATCTCCTCACAGCTGCTTCCCACACCCCCACCCTCACCCCCACCACCACCCCCACCCACCCAGTGTTACTGTGGTGCCTGCATCTTTTAATTGGTTGATTTTCTGGCCGAGAGCCAGGCAGATTGGTGAGGCAGAGTCAATCAGCCATACCCACCAGCACCCTCAGGAGGCATTGTGTGTGTGTGTGTGTGTGTGTGTATGTGTGTGTGTGTGCTTGCTCCTGAGTGAGTGAGTGAGTGAGTGTGTGTGTGTGTGTGTGTGTGTGTGTGTGTGTGTGTGTGTATTCAGTAATAAGGTCCCAGCAAAGTGGAGTTTTGGTATGGACAGAGGGATGTAGTTATGAAGTGCATTCATGCATCATGCATCTGATATGCATGTGTTTATGCTGTTATAGTGGGAAGGGATTAGTGTGTGTGTGTGTGTGTGTGTGTGTGTGTGTGTGTGTGTGTGTGTGTGTGTGTTGGGTTGTATTGATCTAGGGCGGCTTCACACTGGCTGGCTAATTCAGAGATCACCTGGGTCACAACCAGGATAGCAATGCATAACAGTTACCTTAAAGTGCTCATATTATGCTTTTTTTTCCCTTTATTGTGTTATATATCTTTTTTTGCATGTCATTGGTTTACAAAGTGAAAAAGCCCAAAGTCCCCCCCAAAGGGACTTACCATCTCCAACAGAAAACACTGTTCACCAACTGCTCCAAACAGCTCTGTTGTAGTCCAGCCTTTACTTCAGAGACACACGTGGTCACTTTGGAACACACGTTATAATGCTCGCCTAGCTGCTAGCATGGCACGCCCTCATACTCTGCTTCTGACTGGCTAGTAGTCCTTACCTAGGTACTGTGCATGTGCGACTCCCAACAAAGATGGAACAGAAGTGTGATGTCTCACTCTGTAGCTAAAACAGAGAGCTCAACACACAGGGTGAAAAGAAGAGCCGAAGCGGGAAAAGTTCTCTAGTGTTGCTTTAAGTGCTAGAAATGGGCGGGGCTTTACACATCATATTCAGAAAACAGCCAACATCACACATATTCCAGTCCATCTGTATACCAGCAGAACTAATGTTTTGTAGCTACTTGAATTTGTCATTGTACAGTAGAGATAGAGAGAGAAATAAGTGAGTATGTTCTTAAAGCACAAATAAATAACCATCAAACACTTCAGATGATTTTGTGCAAACTGACTTCTCTTCTGTTTTTCTTTGCCGCAGCTGGACAAGGAAGTAGGCTGCTCTAGTATTGATTTATGACTATTTTAAGATGAGGGGAGAACTTTTGTCTTTGTTTGATATCAGTAAAAGTAAAGTTGGGCTTTCACAACTCATTTAAAAAAAGAGAGAGATTCACGCTACCCAGCAGCCACACTGTACTGCAGGCTGCAGATGGGTCTGTCTCGAGCGAGCAAGAGAAAGACAAAGAGAGAGCGGCGGTGCTGAAAGAATTACACACAACTTATTTTCATACGTTTAAGTTCTAACACTGGGTTTATACAGGCAGTTTTGCCTGTAAATCTCTGCCACCGCTCTGCAAAAGTCAACTTTGGAGACTGGCAGACCTCCGGGCACCCTCTGTCTTCGGACTGTTCTCATAGGGAACGAATTGAACCGCTCCACTGCTGTTGCTGAAGCTGCCCGTGAAAACCCAGCGTAAAGCACAGTGAGACAAAATATGTGTTGTTGTTTTTCAAAGCGGTGACCTGTGATGACTACCCCACTCAAATCCAACCAATCACATAATTTGTCCCCTCGTGTGTGTGTGTGTGTGTGTGTGTGTGTGTGTGTGTGTGTGTGTGTGTGTGTGTGTGTGTGTGTGTGTGTGTGTGTGTGTGTGTGTGTGTGTGAGAGAGAGAGAGAGAGAGTCAATGCATGTGATGGACAGAGGAATAGAGAGAGAGAGAGAGAGAGCGTGAGAGAGAGAGAGAGAGGTCATTAAGTGTATCATTATCCAGGCAGAAAATCTGGCCTACTTATATTGATTGTAAGCATGTGATGATGGTGTGTGTGTGTGTGTGTGTGTGTGTGTGTGTGTGTGTGTGCTAGCTGCAAGACTAAAAATCATACTGAGCAGTGTTATTTTGAAGTGGGTCTTATTGCAATATTTTGGAAACTGGCTGTGGTATTAATGTTTATTGGCCATCAGTGCAAGAAAGAAAGAAAGGAAGGAAGGAAGGAAGGAAGGAAGGAAGCTTTTTTTTCACGTTTCCATGAGTTCTACACTCTAACTCTTAGATCTACCTCTTCACTGCATGGCTGTCACTTCCTGGTGAGTGATAGAATAGCCGCCTTTCATCTATGTGCTGTCACTTTGCTATCAGGATCTTATTACTGTACCTTCCATCACCATCCTGTTGCCACAGAAACCACCCTGGGAACATTTCTCCACTGTTGCATGTGTGTCTACAACTAACATGTATGCGCTGTATTTTGTGTATCATGATTCCAATGATTTGAAACATCACATTTTTTTCACCAATAATGAACATTAAATGCACTCATTTAAACATGCACACAGACTGATATAACAGGTGGAATTGATTTCAGGTGTTTGACAAAGGCAGACAGGAGAAACAGAGGTTATTGTTGCTACGCTTGTCAGGCTTTGCAATCTCGCACTGACTGTACATATGCAGTTTATAATGACAACTGTGGCAGATTTTTTAAAGACGAGTCTTTGATTTTACACAGAGGTAGACCAAAGCAGGCTTCTCATTTTTAGTCGTCGACAATCCATTTGCCGGCTGAAATGAAAACCGTCACTGGCAGATCTTATCAGCTGCTGCTGCCGGCTCACTAGTTAACTGCAGCTCTCTGAGTTGGTTGGAAACGCAGGCTTCACCTCACTCATGAACACCAGAATCCATAAAAAGGGTCTTACGTAGATTTGCACCTGATAGCTACAAACACTTACGACCATTCAGTGCCATGTCATGATGCAAAACAGACTGAAGTTGAAGCTTCTCCAGCTAAAAAGTCAGCATCACCAACAGTTGATGATCCATGTTGGAGACATGGAAATAAATGAGCAGAAATGTGCTTGTATTGCAGGCTAGAGGCTATTAGTAGAATTACATTATTTTAGGAACATAATGTAGACTGTTATTTCTCTCTAAGAGCACAGCAGATAAAACGACCAGATAAACGTATACTCTTGGAAATTTGGTTGTGGAAAGGCAAAAAAAGGACAACTGTCCAAAGTATCACTCACACTTCAGCCCCATGCACATGGCTGTGGCATGTGGGGACATCTGAAGCTCGACAGGCCTATTGTGCCTAGTTACATGTGTTAAGCTATGATTGGACAGTCACAATTTGGGGGAGGGGTTAGCTGTCAATTGCCAGAGTTTGTAAATGGGTATGATTCAAGAGACATGATATTCAGATGTTTTTGCCCCACAGTGTCATATATTATAGTAGATGACAATATGTATGACTGTAAGGAACATGAAGGGAGTTGGTGAGGGAGGGGAGAAAAAGTGATGCTCAGGCATTACCTGTTATTGTTCTGGAAGAGTTTCTTTCTCCAAATCAGATTTCTCTTCTTTTTTTTTCATTTCCCATTCCCTGATTTTTGATTCCCTGTATAGAGCTAATACGAGCAATGACTAGGGCTGGGTACTGAATTCAATAGTTTTTAGGCACCGACCAAATTGCCTCTAAAGTATCAAGTATTGAAAAATGCCTCGTCATTCAATACTCAATTTCAATACTTAAGGAGCAAATCTGATCAGAGTCAGTAAGCCAATAAGCATGCAGCATGCTTCTACCAAGATCTAATAATGCTGCTGATTGGCAATGCTGCTGATTGGCTGTCTAAAGGTACACGTCGTAGAGGTACGCATGAAAAACTCTACTTACGCGCAGAGACAGGCTCAAGTAGTAGGAGCTGCAAAATAAATAAAAAGATATGTGCCGTAATGTGTAAGTTGTATTTATTTTTGTTTTATACAATTGTTACCGAAAAAAGTATCATTTAGGAACCGGTATCAAAGTCACGGTATTGGTATTGTTACCGGTATCGAATAATTTTGAATGATTCCCAGCCCTAGCAATGATAGTCTCCATAGAACAAGAATAAGGGTCCCATGCAGTTAAGGTCATGTTGAACAAAAAAAAAAAAGCCTTATATCCATTTAACATTCACCATAATAAAAGACACGTATACAAAATATTAGTAGTTTTGCAAAATGCACCCCCCTAAACCTCCTTCAACTGAGAAAAACAATGTCTTATAACAGCACTTGGTTTGGCGAACCCTATTTTATGTGAAGCTCCACAGTAGTCAAACACTAACATTTTGCAAGGAAAGCTCTCAAGACTTTAAGATACTGTCGGTATCTTAAAGTTGGCACTAGAAGAACAGAAAACCGTCAGTTGATATTATATTCTTTTCATGTATCAGTCTGTTTACATGGACACAAGTAGGGGTGGAGCGGTACACAGAAGTCACGGTTCGGTTCAAAAGCAAAACAGAAATGCAGAAGGCAGTTTTTTCTTATTGTGCATGTCTCAGGCTGTGTCACCTAGTGTCGTACAGTATCTCCCCTGTGCTAGCTGCAACAGCCTGAAGTAGCCTATGTAAAGTAAGATGTAAACAGTAAGGAGTAAGGAACTTGTAAACAAAATAAGACAATCAGCTATAAAACTGAAAAGCATCTCTTATTTATGAAAGTGCAAATTACGTGGAATAATAACAACAACAAAAAATTCTACTTAGGCAAGACCTTCCCCCACAAAAGTATTCTTGCTATTAAGTGCGGCAGGCATACCATACCAACTGGCCACGACCTCCTGTAGCTTCTCAGCTAGGTGAGTGCTTGTGTGCTGCTCATACAGGGGCCACGTCTGTAGAACTGACGCTTTCATTTCCCACTCAGTCAATAAAATGAGCAGTCACCGTGAGGTGGCGCCATAGTGCTGCTAGCTCTGACTCACTCACTGGATGTCGACATGTAGGCGGAGCTCGGGAGCTTCAAAGCTGGGGGGGGGGGGCTACAGATTAGGTGTCCTTGAAGAAATGTGTATCTAACAGTAATTCCGCATTACATTAATTCATTTGCACGCAAGTTTCACGTATTTTCATACCGTGTATTCTCCATGTAAATTAATGTACTGACCCGAGACGCCCGTACCGTTTTGGTTCAATACAGATACATGTACTGTTCCACCCCTAGACACGAGTATCCTAGTTTTGATCATCTTTTTAGTGTATTTGGATAAACTCTTTGCAAATGTAACCATCACTAGTTTCAGAACAAGTCCTTCGAACAATACAACCACATTGGTCAAAACATGCTAAAGATTCAACAGATTGTGCTCTTTAAACGGACCAGAACCCTGCAGGCAAAGGAATATTCACAGAAGCAACTCTCATAAAACTGGTTCACATAAAAAAGGCTCACATATGCACATATCTAAGCCAGCACTTCAATAAGATAGCATATTTAAAATGTCAGAGGCCTCACCTATTATCTTGCTATAGCAAACACCACTGCTTTATTGCTTATATTGCAGCCTTGTCTGCGACAGTTATTACAGCTTCTCACCGTCGGCCCCACATCCACCCCTCCAATTCAACAAGCAAATGGAAGCATAGGTGTGTAAGGAGTGATTAATATAGAATCAGACAGGAGGCATTCCAGCAAATAAATAAAACAATCAGTGAGCAGCAGTTGGATAGATCCGCTGACTGTCCTAACCCCCAACTATTCAATACACACACACACACACACACACACACACACACACACACACACACACACACACACACACACACACACACACACACACACACACACACACACACACACACACACACACACACACACACACACACACACACACACACACACATACCCACTCTCATTTCCCCATTCTCCATATCTGCCTTATCTGGATAAACTAAATGAACTTAATAATTAAATTCACTGATTCATTTTTTACAACTGACATCAGGCCCTGGCCTAAGGGACGCATCTATTTTTTATCCCTAGATTAACAGAATGAAAACAAACTAAAACAAAAAAGTAAAAGAAAAAGGTTAAAAAGTAATTAGTGTGTGGTGGCGTATGTCTGAGGCGGTTTGGAATTGATTGCAGCATTGATCCAGCCAAATTAGAGTTGTGGTAGAGCCCAAATGTGATTGCAAAAGGCAACTCACTGCTGCTTGACTGCTGGGCTTGCTGTCAATGATCTGTCCTGATCTCACTCCACTCTCTCTCTCTCAGACACTCACATAGGCTGCCCTGCATGCAGTCAAAGCCTACAAGCATCTGCTCGAAAGCATTAGAGAGGGTATTTGTTGAAGTTAGGTTGATGTAAGTGTCAAGTAGGATTAACCTTTAAATCCTTCCTGAAAAGACTTGCCATAGCACCATTATGAATTTGGTATGTACTTATGAATTGTACGTCATGTTTGGCTTAATATTTTTAAATGTGATTGCCAGCAATGTACGTATAGGTGTGGTTTTATGCTGTTGAGGACAGAGAGGCTGTGCATTTGTCTTCTTTACCATGTCATTATCATGCCCAGCTCTGCATTCTGATTGTTAACTGGAGATCATTTAGTCTTCCACACTATCTTATCTCTCAGTTTTCTTACTTTTAATTTTTAGGTGCTTGTGTTAACATTAAATCGGCACACTTGTAGGCACGCACAGTCTGCACGATTGCATATTTGGGTGGCACGTGGACAAGAGCCGATGAATAAAATGATGTCATGTGGATCCCCGTGGCAACGCAGATGTGGAAATATCGATTGTAGCGGTGCCAGCATATGTGCAAGTAAATTGGAGAAATTACCTTATATAAGGACTGCAACTAAAAATTGCTTCTCACAAAACAATTTCACCGCAAGGTCCATTTAGCAGCTGTTCTGGAGCTTTCGATCACACAGCAGATAGTTTGCCGAGATGCCATTTCCTTAGGAAGATAGTGTGGTGAAATTTTGTTTGACAAGTCTCCAAGTCTTCAAGGCCAAGAATAAAATTCCAGTTGCAAAATCAGTCATTTCCAATATTAATAAATATATTTTTTTCTTTGATTGTTTAGTCTTCAAAATATCAGAAAATAAATTGTAAGTGCTGATCACAATTTCCCAGACCTCAAGATGGTGTTCTCAGATCAACTGTTCCCCAACCAACAACTGTGTCTCAATTTGCAATGTAAAAACAAACAGAAAAGCAGCAAATCCTCAATTTGAATTACTGGAACCAGAAAATGTTTAACATTTTTGCTTGATTTATAACTTAAATGAGCAGTTATTACTTTGCTGTTTGAATACTTGATTAATCAACTAATTGTTGGATCACTGCCATACACAGTGCACGTTTTCAGCATATCACAAGGTTGATTGTCTTGCAGACCAATACAGGCCAACATCAGCTATTGTTGCCATTTCAGGCTGCTCGTAGTCATAAGCCAACTCCATTTAAATCCATAATGATTACTCTGTCTGCATCTGTAATGAGGAAGTAGAGTTAATATGGGTAGTCAGGACAAAAAAGGCTTAATAGCCCATGTGAAAGAGTTGTGCATAAATGCAACTGCACAGACAGCATCTGTAATTTTGTCATCAAATTGCAGGCAGAAATGCACAAGGAGTTCTTTCTGCCTTTCAGTTGAGATAAATAGAAGCAATTATCTAATGATCTTTCAAATAACTTCCTTAAGTGTAAGCATCTTCCCTTACCTGACTTGTGTATTGATCTGCAAGGAAGTGCGCGGCTTGCAGAGTGTGAGCTGAAATTACTCAAATGCTGCAACAACACTCTACAAACAGAGCAAGCGCACATCGCTGATCTTCCCAGACAAAACTAGTCCAACAGTTGCTGAGGATGAAAGAAGGCAGTGACAGAACATGATCACAGTGTTCAACCCCTAATGAGAGTGCCTTGTTTTCAGTGAAAAATGAATGGCCTTGTCGCTCGGGCAGAGTGACAGATGGACAAACGTTTATGTCAGGCTGTCAGAGTTACTGGACCTGCATTGTGAGCATACAGGCACATGTGGGCAGGTAATGAGTCATTGATAAACGACATCAGAGAGTGAGTGCTTCTGTAAGCTCAATATGCAAAAAGAAACCACTATAGGTCAGACACACACACACGCACGCATGCACACAGACAATGTTGGTCGAGGGGTCTGTCTGTGTTTGGTCTCTCTGTCAGGATAAATCTTTGGTCTATAGTGAAAAATGCTTGACATTACTTAAAGGATCAGTTGACATTTCCCACTCACCCTCAGTGAACGATCTGTCATTGAGAAAAGACAGATAAAC